>VMBQ01003427.1:66294-90002 GCA_007657795.1 Dreissena rostriformis
TATGTTCATTTTTGTGACCCCTGGGGCAGGGTCAAATTTGACCCCAGGGGCATAATTTGAACAAACTAAGTAGAGAACTATTAGATGTCACTACATACTGAATTTGGTAGCCCTAGGCCCTACGGTTAAGGACAAGAAGATTTTTAAAGTTTGCACAAAATAGGCTTTATATAAGCATATGTTCATTTTTGTGACCCCCGGGGCAGGGTCAAATTTGACCCCAGGGGCATATATTGAAGAAATTTGGTAGAGGACTATTAGATGTCACTACATACCAAATTTGGTAGCCCTAGGCCCAATGGTAATGGACAAGAAGATTTTTAAAGTTTTCAGAAAATAGGCCTTATATAAGCAAATTTTCAATTTTGTGACCCCCAGGGCAGGGTCAAATTTGACCCTAGGGGCAAAATTTGAACAAATTTGAAAGAGGTTCACCCCAGGAACATTCCTGAGAAATTTCATCAGAATTGGACCAGTAGTTTAGGAGGAGAAGACGTTTGAAGAAAAAGTTAACGCACGCACGCACGCACACAGGCACGACGGACACAGGACCATGACATAAGCCCCGCTGGCCTCTGGCCAGTGGAGCTAAAAATCAATTGCCAGACATCCTGTGAAGGCCCTTATCACAAGGCCAAAGATTGGCTTAAATGTATAAGTCTTTGAATTGAGATTCTATATCTTTACTGTTCACACATTGCATCTATTATTAAATATTTGTTAGCCAAACAGGGAATTCTTTATTTCATAATGAATAAATGTGATACATAAGAAGATGTCAGCAATTTTGTGTTTGAATTGCGCCTTCAAATCAATCCAATCAGGAGTGGCAGCATTCTTTTGAAAGATACTATGTAATGGTTCTACATGAGAAACGGAGATAAAATTGTATGGCTATTTAAAAGCATAAGGCTTTCGATAAAACTTTTGCTTTAATATAATTTAGCAGCGCTCTGGGACAACTAAACCTAATGTATGTGCGTTAAGTGTCATCCCAGTTTAGCCTGTGCAGTTTGCACAGGCTAATCAGGGACAACACTCCGCTTTTATGGACTTTTTCATTTAAATGATGTCTTTTCTGAACGAAAATCCAGTCTAGGCAGTAAGTGTCATCCATGATTAGCCTGTGCAGACTGCACAGGCTATTACGGGACGATACTTAATGCACATGCATTTAGCTTTGTTTTCCCTGTATTAGGCTCAAATATTGATGGGACAACACTTTACTCACATGCATTAAGCCCCGTTTTCCCAGAGCGAGGCTCAATTGCCGGTCTGTTTTAACTCACCGTCAGCCATGGGGTCCTGCCACTCACTGCTGGAGGTGTTGGGTACAGAGTTCATCTCGGCCTCGCGCTGCTGCTGCTTGATCTCCCGGCGCTCCTTCTGCAGCGCCGACTGCATCATGGCTGCCTGGGACAGGGAGCCGTCTGGGTTCTTAAACAAGACATAAGAGTTTTTATCAATAGAATATTTCAGAATAGTTGGGATAGGGTAATACCCATTCTCACTTGCATTATAAATAAATGATCAAAATAATATATATTTTCGAATAACTGCCTTATAAAACTTTTTGTGCCATGTTCTTGTCAGGCAATTAAAATTGACACCCGATTTCATTACATGTTTAACAGTAAAAAGATTCATTCAAATCATTGAAATAGAATCAAATTTCATTTGACTCCTGTTTGTTTTTAATATTGCAATCCCAACTTCTACATATGTGCATTTTGTTCATTTGCATTCCGATTACTTATGTTTGGTAACATTATAATATTTCCACTTCGTACCTTGACTATCTTGATGGGACTCAGATCCAGACTCTGTTTGCCGTGGCCTGCTAGGAATGGGGCTTCTTCTTCCACCATTTCAATCTCAATGTCCTCATCTGTGGGAGTTTCAAACAGAAGTTTATGTCATATTGCAGTCTACGAAAACAAGGACATATGAGCCGCGTTCTGGGAGAACAAGGCTTAATGCATGTGCATAAAGTATCGTCCCAGATCAGCCAGTTAAGTCCGCACTGGCTAATCAGGAACAAAACTTTCCGTCTGGATTTTTGCTTAAGAGAAATCTTTTAAACGAAACATTCCATAAACGCTGAAAGTGTTGTCCCTTATTAGCCTCAGCAGAATGCACAGGCTAATCTCTCGTTTTTCCCAGAGTGGGTTTCATATTATATTGTGATCTATAGAACAAAGACATATTACTTACGAGGTGATTCTTACACAAATTGGCGTTCAAAACTACGGCTTTACATGGAACATCTATATACAGTAATCATTCAAAGTACAATTTCTCACGCTAAATAGTTACGATTTATAAAGATATTATTTACATGGAAGTAAAAGTTATAACAAACAAAAAATCATCTTGTGATTTTCCGCCAAACCACGTTACGTTACTGTATGACGTTGACATCATTTATACTAGTGATAAAGGCTATGGTAGAAACAAGTTTAGTAATAAACAAATTAAAATAAACAAAACTAAAGTGTTTGTACAGTATTTTTTTATCTAATTAACATATTTTGAAATTATGGAAAATTTAAAATTAAAGAACTTTTCTTAAACAAGAAAATAAAAGCAATCTTAGATTACAAAAATGTTGAACACAAAATCTTTTAGTAACTCAAACACAGCATATAGAATGAGCCTTGTTCTTGGAAAACTGGGCTTAATGCATGTGCGTAAAGTGTCGTTCCAGATTAGCCTGTGCAGTCTAATCTGGGACAACACTTTACACTTTCATGGAATTTGTTATTTAAAGAAAGACTCTTCTAAACAAAAATCACATTTATGCATAAAGTGTCGTCCCTGATAAGCCTGTGCAGACTGCACAGGCTTATCTGGGACAACAATTTATGCACATGCATTAAGCCCAGTTTTCCCAGAACAAGGCATGAACATGTAAACAATTTCATACCAGAGTCATCATCCCTGGGGAGTACTCCCGTCTCCTCATCGAAGTCTGGCATCTCTGAGACGTCAACAACGTTAGCCGCCATCATCTGCTGCCACTCCCATTTCTCCGGTGACGACATACGCTGGACTCTCTTCCTGTCGGTTGTCTCGTTCTGTTCGGGTACCGACACGAGCGGTACGGCCGACGGCCTGTCCGGGTTACGGAGCTCGTTGACGATATCTTTCTCGCCCCCGGTGATGGCTGACGTCTGCTTGGGGTTGAGGTCCCTTCCAGTCCCTTGGTCTACATCCTGACAAAAAGTATGTGCATTAAGTGTCGTCCCAGATTAGCCTATGCAGTCTGCACAGGCTAATCTGGGATGATGCTTTCCACCTTAAGTGAATTTTCACTTTGAAGAGACTTCCTTGAAATGAAAAGTTCAATACAAGCAGAAAGTGTGTTCTTTGATTATCCTGTGCAGACTGCACATGCATTAAGCCATGTTTTCTCAGAACAAGGCTCAATTAATTATGGTTGAGATCCCTGCCAGTCCCTCATTCTACGTCCTGATAAAATGCAGGGTTTTTGTCTCTGGCAAATTCAAAACCTAGAATATTCATTGAGTCTAGTTCTGTGAAAACTGGGCTACATGCATGTAAAGTGTTGTCCCAGCACACAACACACACCTAGTACAATCCCAAACATGTTATTAACCGGACACAACGCTGCCCAACATACACCAATCTAATAAAAAAAACTTCTCCTTTGGTTAATGCAATTCGACTTTTGATTTGTTATTATTTTTTGTTAAAGCAACAGGTTACAATCACAGCCATTGGCTCTCAGATGTCTGATTCAATTATAAAACATCATAAAATACTTAAAATGTTAAATATTTGACACCTTCAAATACAAATAATTTACCACAAAAACAACATATATCATGATTCTGTGCTTGGTTAAATACTGAGATTTTTTGAATCACAATACATGTACAGCCCAAATCTGCTACATTTCAGGGTGTGGAAATATTTCCTGAATTAAGCCTTTTTCTTCAACTTCATTACGATAGGATAGCAATTTACAAGCCAGTGTATTTTCACCATTTTGGAAAAGGCCAGGGCCCTTCGGCTTAAAAAAACTTCTGTTGTTTGCCTATAATTGGGAAATTGGTGGTGTTTTGTTATTGCTAACAAATACTTTAAAATTGAGAATAAGTGTTTTCAATTTTATATTAACTAAGGTTCAACTTATAGAGCTGAATAAGGAACTAAATGTTGCAATTTAATATATTAAAAAAATATTGAATTGGGAATTACAGGCAGTCATTTGGGAAAAATATATACTTTTTGAGATTGGGAATGGAGCAAAATTTGACCAAAAAAACACTGCGCGGACATCCCTCACCTTCATAGATAGACTCATCTTGTTGCCGGTGTAAGAGAGGACCTTGACCTTGACACTCTGACCTTTCTGTACTACATCCGAGACAGCCGACACACGGCCTTCACTACGTAACTGCAAAGAGAAAGCGTGGGTGAATGTTTTAATTGAGCCTTGTTCTGAGAAAACTGGGGCTTAACCCTTTGAGCGCTGGAACCAGATTTTGAAGGCCTTTGCAAACAGTTTGGATCCAGATGAGACGCCACAGAACGTGGCGTCTCATCAGGATCCAAACTGTTTGCTATTCTGATAGTGGTCTTAGAAAAAAAATCGAAGAAATTTTTTTAATTCAGCAGACGACATTTTAGCAGACGACAAATTTCCCAGCATGCAAAGGGTTAATGCATGTGAAGTGTTGTAACTGATTAGCCTGTGCAGACTGCACAGGCTCATCTGGGACGATACTTTATGACATGCATTTAGCTCAGTTTTCCAAGAACACCACTCATTTTCTTTTTTGTCAGGGGGAGCAGAAAATCTTAAACATGATGAAGTTTGAAATATACAAATTGAAGCTTTTAACTTGTTTATCAGCTGAACATAACTATATCAGATAGAATACATGTACCTTCAAGTTTAATAAGGCAATGTATTTGTTTTTTATCTGTAGTTATAATAATTAACTTAATATATATTTTTCAGTAAAAGTTAGATTCCAAATATTAAACTCACATCGAATATGTTTAGAACATTCACCATAAGTAAACTAAATTCAATCAATCACATTTCCTTGACATGCTATTCAATTGAAATATGTGTTAACTTTATATGGCTATGTACTGAGTGTATACGCCAATAAAATTGTCTGTCTATCTGTCTGTCTGTCTATAATGCGCAATTTAAAAAGACACTGATGTTGATGCATACAACTACTACTGTATGAAAAGTTTATTTAAAACTACACTTTCAGGGGATTAAAATGAAGCCAATGAAGATCTGACAGCAACATCAACCACACCCCAGGGATATTGGGCTTAATGCATGTGCGTAAAGTGTCGTCACAGATTAGCCTGTGAATTCCTCACAGGCTAATCAGGGACAACATTTTCCACTTTTACAGTATTTTTTTGTTCAAAGGAAGTCGCTTCTTAACAAAAATACAGTTAAGGCGTAAAGTGTTGTCCCTGATTAGCCTGTGCAAATTGCACAGGCTAATTTGGGACGACACTTTATGCACATGCATTAAGCCCCATTTTCCCAGAGCTCAAATTTTACAGCAATACCCTACCTGGGAGACGTGCACCAGTCCCTCACTCTTCTTCCTGACCCCCTCTACAGCAACGAAACACCCAAACTGCATTAAACTAGTCACGCGCCCAGAGTAAATCTGCAACAAGCAGAGTTCTCAATATAAGAAACAGTAATTGCGCAAGTTTTGACGCCTTAATGAACGAAAAGAATGAACAAACAATATTAAACCTCGGCAAGTTCTTGAATGCAGTTTTGAATATAATACAATAGCCATCAAGCACACAACAAGTTATTGCATTTGTTTTGTTAATATTTGTGTTGGTATAACAGCACTAGACACATCTTACTACGTTCATATGCCTTTGCATGTATGTGTATATGATTAATATGCACACACATCAAAACAATTGTGTATACCCGCAGCCTGTCCTGTATCTATATTTGTATTAGTATACCTCATATCGCATTTTTTATGTGCTGAGTGTACAAATAAACTTGAAACTCAATTATTAAACCAATCCATGTACAACAAATATTACCTGTTATATGCATAAATTAATAAATCAATTTTTCTGATCTGTATTTACCTGTCTTTTGTTTGTTTAAAAAAAATGGAGACTATAAAAAAGAAAGGCTCAATAGAAAACCAGGAAAGTGTGGAATACAGGTAAATTTATTTACTCAAACAAAAACATTTAAAATTCTCCAAGACTCATGCTTCAGCGTTTTCTAAGCTTGGCTAGATAAACATATCTGTATGCAAAACTAAAATAATTTTCTAAGAGAGCATTCTTTAGATCTCCTCAAAAGACACTAAGTACTGCTTCCACCCAGGAAACTGACTCAAGACCGTTTCAATAAGCCTTAGGCTTTCAACACATTCAAGCTAAAGTAAATAGGTTAAAACTAAGCCTTGCTACCACCACTCCACGTACCTGCCCCACTTCCACCTCTACAGGCATCTCATGGCCTCTGTTCTTCTCTGGCTTCTTGTCCCTCCGATTGTCTTTGTCCCTGTACTTCTCCTCCCTAATAAGATATTTAATTGAGCATTGCTTTGGGAAAAAGGGGCTTAATGCATGTGTGTTAAGTATCGTCCCAGCTTTGCCTGTGCCTTGCTATTAAATTTAATAATATTGTACAGGTGAAACGTGACGTTACAGATAGTCAACTAGATGCACATTTTTGTATAGAGTATTTTATTTTTTTGTAGTATCACATCATTTTTAAATTNAAATCAATTTTTCTGATCTGTATTAACCTGTCTTTTGTTTGTTTACAAAAAATGGAGAATATAAAAAAGAAAGGCTCAATAGAAAACCAGGAAAGTGTGGAATACAGGTAAATTTATTAACTCAAACAAAAACATGAAAAATTCTCCAAGGCTCATGCTTCAGCGTTTTCTAAGCTTGGCTAGATAAACATATCTGTATGCAAAACTAGCATTATTTTCTAAGAGAGAATTCTTTAGATCTCCTCAAAAGACACCAAGTACTGCTTCCACCCAGGAAACTGACTCAAGACCGTTTCAATAAGCCTTCGGCTTTCAACACATTCAAGCTAAGGTAAATAGGTTAAAACTAAGCCTTGCTACCACCACTCCACGTACCTGCCCCACTTCCACCTCCACAGGCATCTCATGGCCTCTGTTCTTCTCTGGCTTCTTGTCCCTCCGATTGTCTTTGTCCCTGTACTTCTCCTCCCTACTAAAGGTATTTAATTGAGCATTGCTTTGGGAAAATGGGGCTTAATGCATGTGTGTTAAGTATCGTCCCAGCTTTGCCTGTGCCTTGCTATTAAATTTAATGATATTGTACAGGTGAAACGTGACGTTACAGATAGTCAACTAGATGCACATTTTTGTATAGAGTATTTTATTTTTGGAAGTATCACATCATTTTTAAATTATGTTAATCACTTATTATGAAATGTTCATAAGACATGTTGTAGCACATAAAAACATACTGAACTAAATAGTTGCCCATAAAAAATATTTGTAGATCCTATCATTCCATTGTATTGCAATTCGAAGTATCACATTACGACTGTATTTCTTAAATGGAATATGATTCTCTTGTCTCCAACTCTGACAAATGAACCTGAATATTGTGATACATATACATATGTCCAACTACATTTACTCTTGCTCATTAACATAAGCCTTGTTTTGGTAAAAACTGGCCTAAATGCATGTGCTGAAGTGTAATCCAAGATAAGCTGGTGCAGTCTGCACAGGCTAATCAGGGACAATTCTTTCTGCTTTTATGGAATTTTCCGTTCAAAGGAAGTCTCTTTTAAACAAAAATCCAGTCTAGGTAGAAAGTGTTGTCCCTGATAAGCCTGTTCGCACATGCATTATGCCCAGTTTTCCCAGACAAGGCTCTACATTATGACCAACTCAATAATGTGAGGTAACTTAATGTCTTAGTTGGGTGTTTAACTTCAAGCAGTATTACCTCATTCTGAGTGAAGGCAACATAAATAACACACTACTGTAACACTCCTAACTACCTGTGTCTATCTTTTCTCTCCACACTTCTGCTTCTACTCCTACTGTATGAGCGATCCCTTCTTTTCTTCTTCTTTCTATCGCGTGACCTTGACCTGGATCTATTGCGTGACCTTGACCTGTCACGAGAACGACTTCTACTGCGCGACTTTTTCTTCCTGAAACACATTTAACACCATGACATGTTTGCTATTAAAAATATATTAAACACATTTAACAATATGACATTTTTGCTAAAATATATTATCTAAGAAACAATAGGCAAATAAAACATTATATAATCTATCATGAAACATAATTATATTGGTTAACCTTTCCAGTTTTACATGTACATGTAATTAATTTTCATAAATGGGCAGTGTTTCATTTTCAATTTGTTTTAACACAATTTTTATGACATCTATTCATATTTTTATTTTTTGTCATTGTTAGCTATGGTTTTCCAATAATAGATTTTTCTTGCTTGTTCTAATTTCCTATTTGAATATGAAATTATGCCTTGATTGGGTTCTAAAAGCTTACAAAACATCACATAATTACATAAGGTACATATCTCATTGACAATAAATGTATTAACATAAGTTCCGCTAAGAAGTGACATCCTTCAAACGCAAAATACCATAAAGGAAGAAAGTGTCATCCCTGATAAGCCTCTGAAAACTGCACAAGCTAATCTGGGATGACACTTAACACACATGCATTTAACCCCATTTTCCCAGAAAGCGGCTCATATGAAATTATGCCTTGAATGTGTTTTAATAGTTTACAAAACATCACGCCATCACACAATAGAATAAGCTACATATCACATTCACATAAAATTTAAAATAATTGAGCCTCGTTCTAAGGAAATGGGACTTAATGAAGTGTCGTCCCAGATTAGCCTGTGCAGTCTGCACAGGCTTATCAGGGACAAAACTTTCCGCCTAAAGTTGATTTTAACTAAGAAGAGACATCCTTTAAATGAAAAATACCATCAAAGTGGAAAGTGTCCTCCCTTATGAGCCTGTATATATTGCATAGGGTTATCTGGGACGACACTTTATGCACATGCATTAAGCCCAGTTTTTCAAAAGCGAGACTCAATTGTTTCCACATATACTCACTTTTTCCTTTTGGGTGATCTGCTTCTACTGCGACTGTCCCTGGTTTTGTTTTTGCTGCCCCTAAAAATTGTCATCAATTAATGCAAACAAACAAATACTATTACTTTTTACAGAAAAAATCAATATTATAAGCAGGGGTCAAGCTAGACTCCAATTTTTGGGAGAAGTGACTTCTCCCTGACACTGATTTAGGGAGAAGTGAGGAGACTTTAGGGAGAAGTGGAGAGACTCGGACACAAGGGTTTGCTTGTAGAGCGTTACAACACACATATATATGTATCACATTATTGCAGTATACCACTGTAGTACACATAATAATATTTCTTTTGTGTATCTTAATATTTCCAGCAGTTCTAATTAACCAAGTAATAATAGACACAACAGATAAATAGCCATAATTTAACTAGCTCTATATTCAATCCATTTTGATGTGCATACATATATGATATTATAAAGACTAAAGTATTTCAAAGATAATATGTTTATGAAGCAGTAGCCAAAATAACACAAAATGTGAAATATGTATTATTCACATAAAGTTATATTAATTTTAATTAAATTGAACATCAAGTAAAAAGAAAACAAACAATGTCACACACAACCACCAGACAAAAAAAAATGTGTTTTTTTTTTGGGGGGGGGNTTCATCGATTTAAAAAATCCAAATTTGATCAGACTCCTTTTCCCAAAGTGGCTGGAAAAAGCCATGAAGTTGGTGATCTCAGTTTCAATCATTTTATGCTTATACATGGTGTACTGTTATGATAGTGAATAAGAACAAGAATTTCTCATCCAGGAAAATTGAAACTGAAACTTTCTTATAAATACCGGTATGATTTAGGTTTACAATGAAAGGGGCCATTATAATGTGTCACTCCTCAGAAAGTCTTTCAAATCATGCCGTTTTCAACAAGCTGATCTTAAACATGATTATTTTTCCCCTGCTACTAAATTGATCCCCAAACTGCACAAAATAATGCTATAACTACTATTAACTAGTAATGGCGTGGCCTCGGCCGACGCGTATCCCCAGGCCGCATGTTGTTAGTAATGTCATTCAGTTAAATTTCAAAGTCATGCATATTTTCAATTCCCCATCAACATTGAATTATGAAGTAAAGTGAAAACAAGGGACAAAATTGTCACAAAACCAGGTTTTCAATAAAAAAGTATGATAAAGGGAGACAACTGCAACTCAAAATGTGAATTGCTACTGATTGTTCATCACAATTACCCCCCTTGTTTCAAAATCAATCTATTTTTAGTTGTGGCGACCTTGACCTTGGAGATATCTACGTAATTCTTTCGCGCGACACACCATACATTGATAGTGAACAAATGTGCAAAATGATTTTAAAATCTGAAATAAATGACATAGTTATGGCCCGGACAAGCTCATTTATGGCCATTTTTGACCTTTGAACTCAAAGTGTGACCTTGACCTTGGAGATATTGACGTAATTCTTTCGCGCGACACACCGTCCAATGATTGTGAACAAATGTGCCAAATGAATTTAAAATCTGACAATGAAAAACATAGTTATGGCCCGGACAAGCTTGTTCCGCCCGCCAGCCCGCCCGCATTCGCCAATCTAATAACCAGTTTTTTCCTTCGGAAAACCTGGTTAAACATGATAGAAAAAATGACTGTTAACAATCCATATGAGCCTCCTTAATTAGGAACGACACTTTCCGCTTTGATGGAATGTTTTGTTGAAAGGAAGTCTCTTCAAAACGAAAATCCAGTCTACGCGGAAAGTGTGGTCACAGGCTAATCTGGGACCACACTTTATCCCTTTGAGCGCTGAAACCGGATTTTGAAGGCCTTTGCAAACAGTTTGGATCCAGATGAGACGCCACAGAACGTGGCGTCTCATCAGGATCCAAACTATTTGCTATTCTGATAGTATTATTTGAAAAAAATCGAAGAAAATGCTAATTTTAGAAATTCAGCAGACGACATTTTAGCAGACGACAAATTTCCCAGCATGCAAAGGGTTATGCACATGCATTAAGGCCGGTTTTCCCAGAGCGAGGCTCATAAACCGTTTTGGTAAGAGTAGAGAAAACTATTGAGACCATTCTCCACTTAAGGTCATCATGGTGGGTGATGAATTTATAACAGAACATTAGTGGATATCCACACTGGATAGTTATGTTCTGAATAATTGAGAGGACTGGTTTGGGACAGAGATGGTTATTGGCCGTGCTAAAAGAATTATTCATACTTTTCATAATATGTAAATTCGCTATTCATTAAAGCCAAGCCATGGTTTTCAAAAAGAAATATCAAACTTAAAACTTCTGTTTTAATTTAGCCGCCTGGTAAAAAAAAAAAAAACTTAATGCATGCCCGTAAAGTGTTGTTGTATATTAGCCTGTGCAGATTGCCTGTTACGCAGATGCATTCGACCCCATTTTCCCAGAGCGAGGCTCAATTTAAATTCCTCCTAAGTCAGAGATTTCAATTGAAGCAGAATCCTGCTTTTTGATGCAAACATTTTGCAATTTTATCACTTTTGACTCCAGCAAATTATCTGCCTTGCATTGCATCATTTTGATGCAAATGTGTAACTGGAAATCTTAATAAATAATATTTTATATTACTACCCATTATGCTAAATCACATAGTATTTAATTAAAATTTATACTCAGAAACATTTAGAGAGAATATAACTAGTAGGTACAAACAAAATAGCTCAGTGCTTTATTATTTTGACCCCTGAAATTTTCAAGCACAGGATCATTTGACTCCTGGTTTTTTTAAATCTTATGAAATCCCTGTAAGTGCCAACTCACATGGTCTTTGCGGTGGTCATCAAGGCCTCCAGCTCTCCCATCATGTTGTCTGCAACATCCTTGTCTTCAGCAGGGTCCACAGGCAAGTCCTGGAAAAATTACAACCAGAGATTATTTTGTTTCTGGATATTTGTTGATTGCTCTACAGATAATGCTTTGAATAACTTTTATAATATTTTGCGAAACAAAAAAGCAACATTGTGTGTAATATAAAATACATTTTATGTTAGTTTCAGGATAAAAATGATTCAAGGCAGAAAATTTGAAGGAGTCAAAAGTGACAAAATTTCAAATGCTTGCATCAAATAGCCGGATTCTGCTTCAATTGAAATCTCTGACAACTATTGTAGAATTTTTTTGGGGAAAATTAGGCTTAATTTACGTGCGTAAAGTGTTGTCCCAGATAAGCATGCGCAGTCCGCACAGTAAAATGAGTCACTTTCCGCCTGAACTTGATTTTCATTTAGAAGAGACTGTCTTTAAAGGAATAATTCCATAAAAGCATATCTTTAAACTAATAATTCTTTAAAAGCGGAAAGTGTCATCCCTGATAAGCCTGTGAAGACTGCACAGGCTCATCTGGGATGACACTTAACGCACATGCATAAAGCCAACTTTTCTCCAGAACCCTGCTCATTGTGTCATATGATAGTAAATTACTTATGTACTTAAAGCAAACAAACTTAGTGGTTTAGTAGTATAATAATTGTATTAATGATTTTTTTTTAGACATTTCAAAAATCTGACCCATTGTTAAGAAAGTGAGACTAGAACTTAACTCTATCCCGCTAAAAGCAAAGTAAAAATGGCCATATGCAACCAGCATAAAACTAGAACAGTCTGCAAGTAACTTGCAGAATGTTAAGGTTTTATGCTGTTTGCTGCTCATCAGTATCTAAGGTTTTGAAGTGAAGCCTTTAAAACTTGAATCTAGTAAGAAAGGTCTTTAATTTAGTTTAATTTTTCTAGGGGACTGTGTAAAAATGTGTATCTAAGTTATAAAGGGTTCACTCTTAACAGTGATTTCTCTTTCACCTCATTGGGTAAGGCCAGTCCAGGGAAGAGCTTTCAGTAATTAAACTAGAACTTGACTTACCGGTGATTTCTCTTTCATCTCAATGGGTAACGCCAGGCCAGGGAAGAGCTTTAAATAGTTACACTAGAACTGAACTCTTACCAGTGATTTCTCTTACAACTCATTGGGTAATGCCAGTCCAGGGAAGAGCTTTGAACAGTTATTTGCACTAACACTTTACTCTTACCGGTGATTTCTCTTTCAACTCATTGGGTAACGCCAGTCCAAGGAAGAGCTTCCAATAGTTCGACTAGAACTTGATCTTACTGGAGATTTCTCTTTCACCTTATTGGGTGAGGCCAGGCCAGCGAAGAGCTTTCAATAGTTAGACTAGAACTGAACTCTTACCAGTGTTATCTCTGTTACAGCATTGGGTAACGCCAGGCCAGGGAAGAGCTTTCTCTTCATTTCCCAGTCAGACAACTCTTGTGAGACTTTCTTCTCCGCTGTGACGGGCTTCTCTGGCTTGGGCTTCATCTTCTGTATCAGTCGCAGCAGGTTAGCTATCAGTGAATCCTGCACAGAGAAAGGTTAGCAATCAGTAAATCCTGCACAGAGAAAAATCCGTGATCAATTGAGAACAAGCATTAAGGTCTCTGTGGCGATGTGGATATGGTGTCCGCCTAGCGACCAGGAGGTCATGGATTTGATCCCCACTGTGGGAGCGCTCTTTAGATCTCTCCCAAAGACACCAAGTACTGGTTCTAGTCCCAGTAAACTGACTCGAGAGTGTTTAGAATAAGCTTCAGGCTTTTAATGCAATCGGGCTAAAATAAATAGTTTTAAACTAAGCCCAGTTTTCCAATAACAAGACTTTATTTATGGCTCGCATAAAGTTAAGTCAAAGAGTTATTACTGATTCTTTTTTCTTTCCACAAATGCGATGTTGGTTATTTAATTACAAATAATAATAATTATGATATAGAGAAATCCTTGTAAATTATTTCCATGATGCATCTGCATTGAGAGTAGTCAGTTTTCATGCTTTGTATATTATACAGTCTGATATATTAGGCATTTAATAAATTAGTAATAAATTTAATGTATTTTACATTAAATTTGGTTATCTACATACTTCAAGCAGCAGGTTTCTAGTACATTTTTAAATACCCTTTTATGTTTTCACTTGTTTATTATATTTATACTAAAAAAACAACCAGGTTGACAAATGCTTTGCACAACACATATATATTTTGGCCTGACAGCCTCTCATCACAAAATGCATGGTGTTGTTGATGTTGTTACTTGCCAAATATATAAACAACTCACCCCAAATTCTGCTCCATTTTCTAGTAATACTTTCTTGAAAGCTTCAAAGGTGTCATTCTTCTCAGCAAGCGCTATGATGAATTCAGCTAAAAATAAACACATATGAGCCACCCTCTTGGAAAACAGGGTTTAAAGCCCCATTAACACTCAAAATCAACAAATATTTCGTCAAATATTTCTTTAAAAAAAGTTAACCCATAATCCATCAGTGTTCCTTATAGCAATATCCAACATTTCAACGCTAGATGTGGTCTGGTAACATAGATTTAACAAGATACAAAATGCTCTTTTTTATTTTGTGTGGTACAATATATTCCATTTTAATTTCCCGCATCTATTCATACGACACAAGAACACTAAATTAGTACATTCAAATGTGTTGAATATATTGTACCACAAAAAATTATAAAGAGCATCTTTTATCTTGTTGTATTTATCTTTGTTACCAGACCACATCTAGCGTTAAAATTTTAGCTATTACTATAACAAATAAGGAGCACTTAATTTTTTATGGGTTTACTTAATTTTACGAAATATTCGATGATTTTGAGTGTTAATGGAGCTTTAATGCATGTGCCTAACGTGACATCCGCGCAGGCTAATCAGGGACGATACTTTCCGCTCTTATGGTATTTTTCGTTTAAAAGGAGGTCTCTTCTTAGCAAAAATCCAGTTTCTGCAAAAAGTGTCGGGATTACACTTTCAGCACAGGCATAAAGCCCAGTTTTTCCAGAGAACATTTCCTATTTACTTGTTTAGCTAATTTAGTTCAGGATTTATGTACTCGTAAAACAGTGAATTTGTAACCCTTTTTACTATTCATGAAATCTGGTGTATTTGAGAACAAGTTATTTTTAAAATAATTAATTATAAATGTAACATTTATACAGAAATAATCTGTTACAAGATTTTCACTCTGTTTTCAGAGCTTAATAATTTGTCAATTTTTTAGTAACAATATCTTACCCAAATCTTTGTCGTTCATGCCCAAATGGTTGTCAAGTTCTGTGCATACTTTGGACACCAGTGAGAGATGCTCAAGTTTCTGTAGTTCATCCATGTTGTGTGTTCTGTTGCAACTTGCCAACTGCTTAAATGTTACCTGCAATATGGAATAAATTGTTACCAACATCAGAACTTAAAATGACCAATTCTATTTTATTTTGTTCATCATTTTGGGTATGGAGCCTGGCCCCTTTCGATAGGAAAAAAAGCATGTTGTTTTGACAAAAATTTGGAAATAAGTGTTTTTTTTATCATATTTCATGTTCAACTAATAGAATATAGAATATATATATAATAAAAAATTATTATAATATATATAATTTTTAGGTCCCATTTGGGAAAAATATATACCTTTTTCGGTTAGGAATGGGGCCCTATAACAACCCAAATTTGAAAAAACAAAAAAAACATTGCTTATTTACATGTAATACGGTCACATTACTTACCAAAATACCGATACACAACAGAACTTCTGGTATACCCCTTTATAATGAGAAAAGCAGTACACATGCCATCTGATAGGTGACATAATCCTTAGTGTATAAAATGATGGGGCCATTAACTAATCTATAGTTATTATAGATTTTTTTGTCACAAAACCATTCAGTTAAATCAAACAAAAAGGTGATGCACTGCAGATATACTTTAGCGCAATCCTTTATTTTGGGATGTCCAATATAACTCAAGTCGGCTGTGAACCCCATATTTTTTCACACACTTAAATTTTCTGTATAATCTGACATTCATAACTAAATCAAATTTGGTCCAGATTTTTAGCGCTTTCCTTGTACATCACTTTCACGCTTGTGTAAAGCGACAAACAATTAAACCCCACTTACCCAACATCAAAGATTAACAGTTTTATGTCAGTGAGCGTGTCACGTTTGACAAGGTTCTTTATTAAATTTGCTTGAAACTGTCATGATTTTTTGTCATGATTATTGATAATTGTATCAGACAATCAGCCCTCAGGCAGCCAAATATATGCCATCCCCATGTGAAGGTGTATACAAAAACTGTACATGTAACAGATCAATACTGACCTATATCAACGACTGAAGCCCAGTAAATACAGTGTTAACCACATGTTTTTAATAAAGAGAAAACACTTCCACATTTAAATAAAAATGATCTACGATTTCTTTTAACCCAAATAACACATCTTAAGAGTTCTCTGCGCTACAAAGTTTTCATTCAGCAACCAAATATTAACAAGGTGCCTGTACCACGTGATTTTGTTTGCTATGTGTGGGACAATCTAATGTAAACACTTTGTAGCTTCAGGTAACATTTTCCAAGTTTTTCTGTATTAAAACATAATATATTTGCACCAAACAAAGACTATTGCCCGCTCATAATTGATATTGATGTACATGAACAAGTTTCTGGTTGATTAGTTAAGCAATTTTTGAAAAAAACTGCAACCGCCCACTTGAATTCACTAAACTTAACCACTAATTTCCATCCCTGACATAGTAAAGTTAATATTAGCCAATTGAAATGCTCATTGCACCGTCTCTATGAAATAACGCAATGAATGACCTGAATCAGATAAACAAGCATACTTCGATCAACATAGCTAACATATGAAAAAAATGAAGCTCCAAAGGGCAATTTAACCAGGCCGGGTCCTCCAGAATGATAACTCTAACTGTGTTGCTTAAGAGCTAGAACAAGAACAACAGCAAGGCTGTTTGAAGTGACCTGATTTCTATCTGTTTGTGTGTTTTTAATCAGATTTTATTTACAGGTCATCGTGGAGTCTTCACGACTAATTTAGCTCAGTTTGGACCTACTGTAGTGCGTTCAGTTACAGCGAACGTTCGCTATAGTTCGCGAACGTTTGCTATTAAACGCTCGGTTCGCCGTGAACATTCGCGAACCCTCTCAGGATATTTCGCTATAGTTCGCTAGCGAAACCAAGATGGCGGACAATTAAGTTGTTGTTGTTGTTCAGTGTAACTTCGATATTTTTTCAATACGCCGAACTTATCGTTCAATAAGACCGAATCGGAAACGAACGATCATTGGCGAACGTTCGCTGTTACTAAACGCACTACTGATTTCACTACAGTGCATATAGCCCATGTAGACATGATATTTATAAGGCAGTGTTCGTTAAGTGCATTATTATTAATTTATATATTAAAGCGCATCACTAAATGAAGGCGCACCGAGAATGTTCAAGTCGGAATTCAAGCGCCCGGGAATTGGGCTCTTAAATGGCCTGAAGAAGGCATTGAGCGTACACATTTTCATCTAACAAACCGTAAAAAGAACTGAATAAATTGAATAATCACATGATTTCGCGACAATTATCATGGCAATAATACACAAATAAAAGTTCAATTAATACTGTTAATACAACCTCTCCAGCGAATTTAGGTTTTATCACTTAAGTCCAAGCTGTTAAAATTAATATCACGCTTTATTAAGAAAACATCTTGATCGCTTGTTTACGTCCTTTTTTCGTCAGAGTCTTTATCAGACGCTTGATAAATTTCGCGCACCTGTTTCAAATAGTAGGGTAGAGTTTTTAATTCGTCCCACTATGCAACATTCCATAGCAACACACATACAATATGGCCGATTGTTTCGATTGTTTTGTGTTCATGCAAACTTAAAGCTATGACACTGTAAATCCGAATATTAAAACACAAAATCGTCGATACAATTTATCGAGATTTTATAAAGAAAACAAGCGGTGCATCATGGCTGCCATACAGACAATGCAGACTGTAACCTTCCATTCCACTGGTGGTGGAATGATGACTGAAAATAAACCCACCATCCCTGTTGTGGCCCATGTCATCACAGATGAAGACATCGGTGCACTTCAGGTATTGTATTGTCATTTGTAACACAAGAATACCTCAATGAATTTGGTGATAAAGTGCTTTAACCCTGAGGCAGGGGTGTAAAAATGTGCTAAAAGAGTTAGACACTCGCAGGTCTACCATCTGACACAATCGCCTTGCCCTTACTTTCTTCATGATCAACCTTAATTTCTGCAAGCTGAACTAATCTGGAGGCTGGTTTTTCATCATGCATACTAAATTCATCATCTTGTATACGCACATGATCGAACATAGATCTGCAGTATCTAACTGTTTCCATAAAACTTAAATCATGTTGACTGTTTACACTTTCACAATCAGAAACTTGAAAAGGCAATAAAAAGTTAAAAAATGTTATAATTAAAATTATTGAAGACAACCATTCTTTTAATATGAAATAAGGCGAAGCCTCAAAGCGAGCTCGATTAATGTCTAATAATGTTTACGACAGAATGACGTCACAGCCTGACATACATATCCTCGATAGACTCTGCCCACCAGTTCATTTACTTTTTTTCTTGAGATAATAAAATAAATTGGCATACTATTAAACTTTTATCAAACAGAAAAACAACGTGAAATGATGATTTCAAAAACGAAACAAATCTTTTTTGTTAAAAACAAGGGAATTCCAGTGCTTAATTTGGTGATGACGTCATCGAACGGGGAACTCCCGGAATGAAGACAACTGTTTTACACAAGAATGCTGATGCGTTATTCGAAATATAGTCACAATAAATACAGAGAAGAATTTTAGAATATTTAAAAGACGTAAATTTGATCATTTTATCTATTTTATCATTATGATCAATCAGGAGACGCCGGTTATTTACTTCGAAAATTTCCGGTTCCGGATATTGCGCGCGCAGGTACCAAACTTTTCAAAACAAAAACCTGCACAGTAAAATACGGGTATCGCTGTATTGCTCGCCTTGAGCACGTCTTCTGCGTGCTCTTGGAGCTCGCTAATAATCATTTATTATTCTTTTCCAGGGATCCAAACTTGTCCCAATGAACCTGAACAGAACAATCAAGCTCCTGACAGATCCACATTCGGTAAAGTGTGTTTTCATAACAAATTTTCTTTGGCATCATTTGTAAAATTTGATGCTCAGATGAGTGAAATACATAATATTGTAATGGCATACGATATCTTGCTCATTGTTATGCCGACTGATGTAGCAAAACAAGAAATCCATACTTTGATTGATCATACTTGATGCGATATTAATTTAATTAATGTGAATTGTTCTGGTACACATTCATATGGAATTTTATTAAATAAGAAGACATGTGTTGTACATGTATTGGTTGAATTCACATTCTACATGTATAATGATGTATTACACATCTTGTCACTCGAGATTTGACATCTAATTAAGGATAATTATACTATATGCAATGTGCATTGTACCTAATTTTATATTGAAATCTCCAATTGTGTACTCTTTTCAGTCCATGCTGTATGACAGACATGTGAATGCTCTCCAAAGAGTTCTCCGTCATTACACAAAAGGATTCGTATCCTTTGCAGTGCTTGTGGTTCTTGTACACATACATTTATTTCAATATAAAATGGTATTATTATCAATAATTTTATAAGCATATTTCATTTCAAAAGATTGACATTATGCTCACCATTTAAAAGTATGTGCATTTTTGATTTTGGAAAATTTAGCATATTTCATGAAATATTGATAGTGTCACACTATCTTTTATTAATGTCTTTAATTTATTTGAAATATATTGCGTATAACTTAATACACTTTAGAAAATATTGCTGTTTGAAACATGTTCACATATTGATTATAGTCAGCCATTTTCCTTGACTCCTTTGTTCAGCCAATGAAAGACCTAGTTCAGGTATTTAAGATTCTGAATGTGTGCTCCGATCGTGTGAACGAGCAACCGAGATACGAGCAGTTCATAATTGATATTCTGAAAATCTGCAGCCAGCCATTCTTGAAGGAGAAATCCTCCGATGAGCTCGTGTTTGAACAGATTGTCATTGAGTCTGTCTCTCAACTTGGTGAGTTTGCAATAGGCTCTAAAAAATACTTTTTTTATGTTTTACTAGATTGTTGTCAGTTATGCAATTTTGATGAACTTTGAATGAACTTTTATTATTTGTCTCTTCTTATAGAAGTATAATTGAAGTTGCATCATTTTCACCGAACAGAAACAACAAACTCTGTTTTGCTTTTATAAAAACAAGCTTGACTCTTATGTTTTTACAAATTAAAGGTATTTGTTATAAATATTAAATAGACTATGTAAGCATTAATCATTAATTTAAGCACTATCCTCTCCAATAGCAAATCAATCTCTTTTAATCATGGAAGCAACTTTTGTTTCCAAGGTTACCTGATGCGTGTCCCCAGTGTAGCAGTACGAAAACAGATCTGTGAGACACTGCTGTGCTTCTTTACTGAAATTCCAGATAAACAGGATGTACAGTGTAAGTGCCACTACGGATGTATGGGTTTTGATGTTTCGTTAACAGTAGTTTCAGATATCTTTTTATGCAAACTGGTTCAATGAAACCTCTCAAAGAATGTCTGGTTGTACATCAATTATAAGCTATGTCTATTTATTTTCAACTGGATTGATCTAGTTGGTTAAGACAAACAATATTTATTACTGTAAAATCATTATTTGTGGGACATGAATTTTTCTTTAATTTCGTGGGTTGACCGATCCACAAATGTAAGATACCAATGAACCATTTTTTGTTTTTACTTGTATTTTTTTGCCAAAAAAACAAATCCACCAATTTACATATCCACAGAAAAAAGGACATGTCGTGCTGATGAATATAAATGATTTTACATAATATCGAGGGGTGAATGGAAGACTGTCGTAACTCATATTAAATAAAGAAGGAGATATGACAGTTTTCCGTTCAGCCCTTGATATGTCATTCATTCTTGTACTTTTTAGCAACTGTGAATTAGAAGGATGAACCTCATTCATTCATTCAACCCTTCAGCATTAAGATCAAGTTCTTAAATCATGTATTGCTTCACGAAACTCTTCCATACCCATCTAATGCACTCAGGTGGCTGTTGCGTAGTGGATATGGTTTCCGCCTAGCGACCGGGAGGTCACAGGTATGATCCCCACTGTAGGAGTGTTCTTTTGATCTCACCAAGTACCACTTGGTAGATACCAAGTACTGGTTCTACCCAGGAAACAGACTAGAGAGTGTTTTGATGCAATTGAGCTAAAAAAGAAAATAGTTTAAACTAATACCGAAACTAAATATAAATACAAACCAAAAACTAATTCTCTGATTCAGATCACAAAGGCACAAACCTGAAGTACAACCAGAAGGTGGTTGAGGACAGTGACATTGCGGAGACCCTGGTCAAGTCCCTGGCCCTACTGGAGAGTGAGCTGCCGGTCAAGCTCGCTGTGCTCAATGTGCTACAGAAGTTCTCCAAACACTCAAGTGAGTTACAGTACACTCTATTTGAACTACTATAAAAGTTAACAGATCTGTAGTATAAATTGTTATTTCTAGATTTCATCTGTATTCGCAACATAATGTGGGTCAGTATATAACTGAGGTCATAATTTGAGCCTCATTCTGGGCAAACGGGGCTTAATGCATTTGCGTAGAGTATCGTCCCAGATTAGACTGTGCAGTACGCACAGGCTAATCAAGAACAAAACTTTCCGCCTTAACTGGATTTTTGCTTGGAAGAGACTTTCTTTAAACGAAAAATGCAATAAGGGAGGAAAGGTTTGTCCGTGATAAGCCGTGTGCTGACTGCAATATCATTTTTTTTTCTCTAAAATTACATACCATCTTTATTTGCAGGCATGTATTTGGAAATGAGCCATTGAATCTAGTAAGAAAGGTCTTTAATTTAATTTGATTTTCTAAGGGACTTAAAAGGTTTCACAGTGTGTATCTGAGTGGTAAAGGGTTAATAATACACCACTTATATAAAGTTTCCAATATTCACCTATTTTCTACATCTCCTTGACAGCCAAGATTTGTGACTCGATGCTGAGAGCGGATGCTGCCCACAGGGTGTGTTCCCGCCTGATGGACGCTGACCCCTCAGGTCAGCTGCTGTTCCGATCATCAGAGATCCTTTGGAACCTCCTGGAGAACGGAGACAAGGCAGTACTGGCGCAACAGCTGAATAACCTCACCTGTATTAGGTATTAGATGTCTAATAGTCATAAGAGCTACGTTCTGGGAAAACTGGGCTTAATGCAAATGCCTAAAGTGTCATCCCAGATTAGCCTGTGCAGCCTGCACTGTCTAATCAGGGACGACACGCTCTGTCTTCACTGGATTTTTAGTTACAAGAGACTGTCTTTAAACGAAAAATACCATAAAAGTGGAAAGTGTTGAACTGCACTGCACAGGCTAATCTGGGATTACTCTTTATGCACTTGCTTTAAGCCCAGTTATTCCAGAATGCTGCTCATATACACATTGGCATTTTGAAACTTAATTCTCAGAATTTAGTCTGCAGTCATACTTGTGACTAACATTTGTTACAAGCCATTTGAACTGAGTCTTATACTTGCTTCTCATTTCTACCTTAACATTGATTTTAGTTCTTTAAAGCCCCATTAACACTTAAAATCAATGAATATTTCATAAAATATTTCATAAAATAAAGTTAATCCATAAATATTTAGTGTTTCTAATAGCAATAGCCAAAATGTCAACGCTAGGTGTGGTCTGGTAACATAGATTTAACAAGATACAAAAGTGTTTGTGTGTCGTATGAAAAGAAATCGCTGCAGGAAATTAAAATGGTATATAAATACGAGCATTTTGTATCTTGTTAAATCTATGTTGCCAGATCATAATTCTGGCATTGAACTTTTGGCCATTGCTATAATGAACACTGATTTTTTATGGGTTGACCTCATTTAACGTAATATTTTACGAAATATTCATTGATTTTGAGTGTTAATGGGGCTTTACAATAAATCTAAAACTGTATTGAAATTAAAGGTAGCCATTTTTTGTTGCTTTATGTAACTAAATTACATTTCCAGGAGACAGTTTTACTGTCTTGAAAATATCTTTTTAAGAAAGGCATCACTGTATACAGGAAGATAAGTAGAGCAAAGTAACCCATAGAGTATAATTGAGCCTCGCTCTGAGAAAAGGGGCTTTATGCTTGTGCTTATGCATTAAGCCCATTTTTCCCATAGCACAGCTTATGTAATTTTGGACCAAAACAACTGCATCAGTCTATTCTTCCCATTGCAGCCAGCTGCGGGATGCATTTATCTATCAGCTGACCCAGGGCTACAGTCACTACGACAGGCAGCTAAGGAACGATCTTCTAGTGCTGGCCTCTCTCATCGCACAGAAGTGTCCCAACACTCCCTTTGTGGAGACGGGGTTTGCCAAACAGCTTGTGCTCTTCTCCACCTTCCAAGAAGGTAAGACTGCAGATTATCTACCTTTTGTTTGCCAAACGCAGTAAAAGGTCGCCGTGGTGTAGTGGAAATGGTGTCCGCCTAGCGATCGGGAGGTCATGGGTTCGATCCCCACAGTGGGAGTGTTCTTTCGATTTCTCCCAAAGACACC
>VMBQ01003428.1:8981-99370 GCA_007657795.1 Dreissena rostriformis
CTTCCTGTAGGTGCGCGATGATGATCTGAAATATTAACTATATGATGCTATATTCTGAAATCTTTTTTGTATAAAGAAGGGATGTAGTTGATGCGTGTTAGTAATTTCATTTCATCGTGCCTCAAAAAGTTGTAACTCTGTTGCTCTGGTCTCCTTTCAACCATTGAGTAATAAAATAGTAATTAAATTGAATGCGTTTTAATTCCCTTTTATTACTGTTTAATTTGAGTTGCAATGCTATGAGGTTAAATTTTATTTACACTTATATGTATCATGAATATTGCTGGGCCAAGTGTGAGGTTGAGCGCTCTATAACCGGTTTAAACGCCCAATGCTTAGCATTGACCGTTCCAAGGCGGTGACCCCAGCTTTATTCTACTATGTGTATATGTTGTTTCGTTTTGTGCCGTACTGTACCGTTTTTGCAATTGGTTCCTTGCCATAAATAAAGGGTCACAAAGGTGTGTATGATAGAATTGCAATACTGCTGCAGCTTCTGGAGTTTCACTTCTTTATACTGTATACAGATAATAAAAGAGCCCTTAACCGGACAAATGCTTGCGATTATGCGGTACTAAGGTGTAACTCGCAATTCTAACCATAATCCATAGATCACCAGGGTCTGTATTTAATACAAACATTGTCTGCTGACTTGCCTGAGAGTGACGACTGTACAGGCTACTGTGTGTGACATTGGTGTCAGACTCTGACCCTGTACACCCGATGCCTCCTTCCGCCATTTTCTGAAAGTTAGTAGGGATTTTGATTGAAGAATAAACGTTTAAATAGGTATTTTACAATTATTTCATGATACATTTTGAATGAGTATTGCGGTTTTATTAGAGTTTAAGTTCTGATAATCTAACATAAAACGTCACTTAATTGGTTGAAATACAATTTAAAGTTATTGTGTCGCATAACATATAATAAAGCAGTATTGTATACATAAATGTATCTGAATAGTGAAAAGGAAAAGCCTTAAGAGTCTCCTATAAACTGTGTTTAAAATGGGCAAATGTGATTATGGAAAACTGAGATGGAACGATGTTTAAATCAACTGGTCTAGATTAAAGACAACATAACCCTGGTAGTAGTAATGCACAGGTTGGTAAACAAATTAAAGTATGAGTTAGGCAATTCAAAACTTATTTATAAAATGAACCGGGTATTCAACATTGTAATGTGATCCGACTACTCGTAAATTTAAAAACACAGGTTTGAATATATTGAATTATACATGAACACTTTGTATGAGCAATTAGAATTATAAAAGTTTCGCGCGAGAAGTTTTATTGAGTGTATAGGTAAGTACACACATTTGGATGCCACATCTGTGTCATTGATATTTTTTGTATAATTGGTCTGTTTATTCAATTTTAGCTCTCTACCCAAACCGTCCCGACTACATTCCTGATGCTTACTGGGTAATTACAACTTCTTTTGAGTTCCGTAACTACCCGGATGTAGTAGAATTGTATCATTCGAACCCTGATCTTACAATGTTCCGTATATCATAGTAACTCAAAAAGTAATTAGTAAAAATACCCCTTATACCATATTAGAATCAATCAACCCATTACATGTGCAGTCCGCAGTTGTGAATATGCATATTGGATTGTGAAATAAAATTAAAGAATGGTACTGGATTATGTAGTTTTGAAATAAATAAAACTCAGCAACTTTTCCAACCTTTTTTCACCTCAAACGTATTGTGGCGGCAATCAATAGAATTATATTAAAAATCAAATGTTTATACTAGCGGTAATCCAAGTTTGTTCAACTGAGCGTTTACAATGATTTCTTTGTTGGACTAAATACAGAGATAAATACGTTTACCAGAAGTTACTCTGTATAAAAGGTTACCCTTTCTTGAGTTGACAACATAGTTCTTTGAAAAATACGGTATATTACAGCAATCTATTGTTGAATCCGTCAACCGTGATGTCTGGTCGGTTGTTTTGGTTTCAACACATTTTAAATGCCATCGTTAGCAAAGAATTGCTTATATATCAGAAGGGGTACTCACGTTACAAAAAAGATGGCTACGTCCATGCCGAGTCATGTATTTATCGCCGTTTTATAGCCTTCATTTCTTTTATAAAACTTTACAATGCCGCTCACTTTACAGCCATTTCAGCAAGAAAGACATTTGCGTTTATTTCGTATTAATATTTGCTCTATATCTCGACTTTACTCACTGCGAAATGTCTTAGCGAGGTGACATAATTACAGCTCCACAAAGAAAATTTGCAGCGAGTAGATTCGAGATATAAAGCAAAAATTAGTACAAAATAAGCGCCAATCACGTTTTTGCTGATATATCTGGAAAGTGAACGACATTTAAAACATTAATACAAGTAATAAATGGTATTAAACGGCGAAAAATACATGTCTCGGCATGGACGCCACCATCTTGTTTGTCAAGTGATTACCCCCTCTTTATATGTCTACCATGTTCACAATTTCTTCAGAAAACAACAAATGTTCGCTGACATTTTGCAAGGTTTCGTGGTCTCGTTAGCGGACTGGGTATTTCCTGACCAGACTTTCTGAAATATCAGCTTTAATTGAAAGATGGACGAGAAAAACGTCCGTTGTGGATTATTGGAGCCTCGTTCTTTGAAAAGTGGTCTAAATGCATGTGCGTAAAGTGTCTCCCCAGCTTGTGCAGTCCGCACATGCTAATTAGGGAATATACTTTCCGTCTAGTCTGGATTTTTGTTTAGAAGAAGCGGAAAGTGTCGTCCCTGATCAGCTTGTGCGGACTGCTTCTGTTTTTCACTTAGGTATGCTAATGAAAATGCCCATTGTGTAACTTCGTTTACTAACCTCCGCCAACGGTTGAATGAGTAAGACTTTCTTAGTTCAGCTATTATGTTTACATATTTCAATAACACATCAATCGAAACGCTGTACAATTCAAGAGTATCTTTTAGGCGAAGGGTGATAACATACACACAGTCAAACTTTAACTGCACCAAGAGGAGAGAAAACCCTTACTTTAAATTAAAGGGGCATCCGGTACGTGTAGTGTTCATGATATTAAACGATGTAATCGGAGCACACATAGGGCTTATGTTTTGTAATGTAATAAATACAGACAGACTATCGGAGTTAAGCAACAAATTAACTTCTGATAATATTTCTGCTGTTTCTGGTATTCCTGTACAGTACAACTGGAAATTAAAGGGGCATATCGGCCATTAATAAAATAACTATTATATGATTATTAATAAGATTATCTTTAAAATATGTATAGACTATTTGTATAAGCCCGATTCGTGTGCAATTAACTACAGGTATGGTTTGTAAGGTCGAGAACATTAATAACACAATCTACTAAGGTGACACTGGACTGTTACGAGAAAAAAATGCTTAAGATAGCTTTCAAATTTAGGCCTCATGTTCATAATGAGACTATATGCTTATGGAAAACTGGACAGGAACGATGTTTCATTAAACAGGGCTAGAGTCAAGATATCATAGTCCTGGAAGTATGAATAAATATGTTGGTAAACAAATTATAGTACCATTAAGACCACGGGCAGCGGTATCATTAAACCAGAGATGTGTTCTTCAGAAACACAATGCCCCCTACTGCGCCGCTTTAAAATAAATGTTCTATTTATCATTTAGCAGGTATAGAAATTATCTCCCTTTAAAGCTTATTACTTCCCTTTGAATTTGTTTTCTGACCTTTCACCACTCAAAATGTGCAGCTCTATGAGATACACATGCATTCCNTCATAGTCCTGGAAGTATGAATAAATATGTTGGTAAACACATTGTAGTACCAGTAAGACCACGGGCAGCGGTATCATAAAACAAGAGATGTGTTCGTCAGAAACACAATGCCCTACTGCGCCGCTTTGAAATAAATTTTCTATTTATCATTTGGCAGGTACAGAAATTATCTCCCTTTAAAGCTTATAACTTCCCTTGGAATTTGTGTTTTGACCTTTTACCACCCAACATGTGCAGCTCTATGAGATACACATGCATGCCAAATATCAAGTTGCTAAATATTGCAAAAGTTATTACCAATGTTTAAGTTTTCAGACGGACACACAAACTGACAGTTAAACCAGGGGGGCTGGGGGGGCATACAAATCCGTAGACAGTCAGAAATAAAAGAGATCAAAGCCACAGTTCAAACATATATCTATGGACATAAGTCCACGGGTATGTAATGAAACCTACCATTGACAAATTAGTACAGAAAAGAAATGATACTTGTATGATTTAAACAAAACCTTTACAAAATAAAAATTTAAGTTATAAATTAACAAAATACAAAATCTGTACAGTAACTGTGAAAAGGACTTAAAATTTTGGTAAGGAAATATATAATCTGAGATTTATAATTATATGAATTACTTCCCTTAAAAAAATAATTGTCTCCCTTCTAACAAATCTCTATTTTTTAGTAGCAAATAATTAAAAGCCACTACCGTGACTGTATATTCACCGGTAACCTTAATTAAAGAACCTAAGATACTTGTATGCCCAAAAGTATCATTGTGTGCTTTGATTGACCATAAAATGTCATTTTGATTATGCTTCAGTTGTATGGTTTCATAATATTATATATAAAAGTTCAATATATCATTTGGCAGGTTTACCTTTTAGATCGTATTACTTCCCTTGATTTTATTTTTTGACCTTTGACCTTGAAGGATGGCCTTAACCTTAAACGTTCACCACTCAAAACGTGCAGCTTCATGAGATACACATGCATGCGAAATATCAAGTTGCTATCTTTAATTTTGCAAAAGTTATGGCCAACGTTAAAGGTTTTGGACGGACATTTAATACGATAAAAAGGTAACATGTTACCTCGAACAAATGACACAAATAAATTAAGTTCAAGGATAATAATTAATATACTTACGGAGCAAACGTATGCGAACAAATATTTCCCTTGTGTTATTATCTCGTTTTAATACTTCCGTCCACGGGTAAGTGATTTTAACATTCTTGAAATAGATATTACTGGATACTAGATCATAATCCACTACAATGCGTTAAGTAACACTAAACTAAAACCTTACCTATCAGAAGAACTTAAACATACATACACAACAAGCTACTTTTCCTCTTAATTGAAATATGTTTTACAGTCCGAATCTGCACAGGCGTCATACCGACGTGATTCAACGAACAACCTCGACTGTTTCAATTAAGGCTCTGAAATAATCTTTAACATTGGATAAGCTCTGCTAAAAGCACAGCGTTGATCAAATTTGGTATGAGATAACGAGTTTTGGGAGGTCGTTCAATAAACCTGGACAGACACTGCATATCAAATCTGAAGCGTTAGTAGTATGTTTTATATAAGCCTCGCTTTTGAAAAACGGGGTTAAATGCATGTGCGTAAAGTGTCGTTTCACATAAGCCTGTGCTGTCCGCACAGAATATTTTCCCTATAAACGAATATTACAATAACAAGGAGAGAGTCGTCCGTGTTTAGCATGTGCGGACTGCACAAAATTATGTGGGACGATACTTAACGCGCATGCATTTAGCCCAGTTATCCCAGAAACAGGGCCCAGGATCTGGGTATGGGCCTGTTTTACACATGCAGCACGTTGTTAATGCGTCATTGTCGGTTAATGTTTAATGCTTTTGAGGACATTGATCTGTATAATGTTGGAAAAATATATAGCACTATAGTATAACATTTACATAATGAATTGAGTTTTACATGTGTGGTATATTATAGTTTCAACGGTGTGCAAAATAAAGTAGATTACATTGGCTATTACAAAATGAAGGGATATTTCACAAATGTTAGTTTAATTTAAACCTATTTATTTTACCTCGATTGCATCGAAGCCTAAGGCTTATTTGAAACGCTCTCGAGTCCGATTCCTGGGACTAGAACCAGTACTTGGTGTCTTTGGGGAGATTTAAAGAACGCTCCCACTGTGGGGATCACCCGTGACCTCCCGAGCGCTAGACGGACACCATATCCACTACGCCACGGCGACCTGTTAAAGGGATATTACTCGAATGTAAGGCTTATGTTTAATGTTGCTAAACGTCTGACAGTAAAAACAATATCGAATATTCAGTGTGCGCCATCATTTCTTAATTAAAACATTTAAAATCGTACCGCAAAATATTCAAAGCGCTGAAACCGTCGACTATTGGGTACAGAAAAAAATCTATAATCATGTGATATATAAGTGTATAGTTTCAAAAGAGATAAAGTTGTATGTAATTAAGGGCAATAGTTTATCTTAAAACTTGATACTGTTATTTCTGGTTCAAAAGTGTTCATGAAAAAAAACACAAACGATATTTTCTGTAAGGAACACATATTTAATCGACCTACTTATCGAGTACAAAGAGATTTGTATGCAAACGTAACGTGAACAATATCCATTGAAACGGAAAAAGTCATCATCAAGTGATAGTGTTTCGTAGCCTATTAAGTAAAAAGTAGCTAATTACATGCGTGATTTCGCTCTTTCAATTAAGATGTTTACCTTAAATGTACCATATGTTTCTAACAAAGTTATTCAGACTAATTAGAACAAACACTTTTGACGTCAGTCACAATAAACATTATATCGCAATTATTAAGTAAGCTTATTATATTATTATTAACTATTCCTGCATTTTGAATAATAATAACAATAACGCCTCTCAAATACAGTTGGCATGTCTGCTCGTCGACATGGTACCGATATTTCAGAGGATAAAACGTAAATCGCGAAAGGAATGTTGTCATTAAACGAAGTTACAATTTTCACTTCCGTCTTATTTAGAACTTATTTCAAGTACTGCTAGAATATAAAGATATCAATGCATAACCACTAATACTACTATTTAAAAGATATTGAAATCGAATCTGATCAAAGAAGCCCTAATTAATGTTTTCATGATTACTGCGTTTGATGTGTATCGTCTTCTTTACATTGCAAAAATGATAAGTATAGACAATCCCAGAAATCGATACCTCCCGGATAACCCGCCCCTGAATACTCTCGCGCGCCTCCAAAACGGTACTGAAGAAAAAAACATGGACCCATATCTGTTTGTATAGGTCCCTACTCAAAACAAGGAAGCGAAACGGTTTTATCGAATATATTTAAAGATTTAAATAGTTTCTGTTATCGGTCTGACAACCACATAATAGTTCGTGTTTTTTTGTAAATATAAGTTATTACGTAATGAGTAGCAATAAGGTTCATCTGCATTCTTTTAAGAGTAATAAAACACAGCATGGACATAAACCTATTTGTGTTGGTCCCTGGCATGAATAAGGTCTTGATTGTCATTTAATATGTTATTTAAAGGTGACGCGTGATATCTTATCTTAATAACGGTATCTGCAGACATGTGGTGTCACGGGCAAACCCATAAACGCTTTTAATCTACACTTGGAACATCGCCTCCCATTTAGCAAATTCGTTCGCGCCTTTATCGCTGATGTTTTTTTTCAAGAGATTTATGTTGCTGTCATTAATAATAGGTAATTAACGAAGAAATAAATCGCTTATTTTTTCGTGTTTTTATTTTTAATCGTAAATTTAGACCGTATTACGAAAATTTAATAAAGACATACGTTTAGGAAATCTAGAGAACACAATTGGAACTATTAAAGTTTATTTAAGGTAATTTTTTTTTTCATGTTGAACATTTCAATCTTTAATTGAGATGTTATTAAGAAAATTTAATAAATAATGAAATTAGTTAAGTAAATATTGAGAACAGAACAAACAACGTTTATTTCAGGCAATAAACCTTGATTTTACATGTAAAACGTTATTTAAATAATAATATAAGAAAGTTATAGACATAAGCTGATATGTCGTTTTCAATAAAAAAAAGTATGACATGTCCTAACATCTTACACAGTTTTGCAAACGAATAACTCCGGTACTTGTTCATTTAAAATCACAAAATTCATTTCCGACTAGATATTTTTGTATTAGCTTGAGAGCGATTTTTAAATAAAAGATTGCTAAAAACCACTTTAATTTTAGACTAAACTAGATACATCATTTTAATTTAAAAAAAATCTCTGAAATCTTACAGAGTTTCGGTAATAAATATTTCCGGACCAATTTTAGAATCACAAATTTCATTTCGGCTTTAGATTTGTATATTACCTTTAAAATGACACTTACAAGGGAAATATTAATAACGAAATGGTAACTGTTTAGACAAACAAAGACATTTACTATTCAATACAAAGATCGTCCTCGGTCTTTAATCTTACAACGTTTCTTAATGAGTATCTCCGGAAAGTATAGAAAGTACGGCATTTAAAAAGAAATAATATAGCTTTAAACAAAGGCAGATATCACAATAATTGTCTACCTCGACCTTAAATCTATCTAATTAATATCAAAGATGTATCCAAAAAATTGGTCTGAATGGATGTTTCCAATCTTTGTATATTGATAGATCTTTGTTAATATCTCCGGCACTATTTACTCTAAAATCACAACGCTTACTTCAGACTTTAGATATTTCTATACCATTATAATTATCTTNCAAAGCAACTTTACATGTACATTCAGCTTTGGATTGTATTCGGGCCTTATTGATTTAAAGTCAAAGGAGGAAGCATATGCTTCCCCCACTCGAGGACCCCAAGTATTCTGCACTATGTATTCTGTACGTTTTAAATTCATATAACAATAGTTTTTCAAATTTCAGTGACCTTTGTGCGATCAGTATGACTTAATATTCGAGACCGCCAACGTAATTCACCATTATAGGTCGGATGAAGGGGGGGGGGATGTGCTTTAAGCTGATCCCAAAAGATAAACGCGGGAACTTTTACCGGATCATTATCGCTATGAGTACGCAATCACAGCAGAGTATTGGAGGAGCTACAGACGGTATGGAAATACAGATTCAGGTTGACACCAAGTAGATCTAAATTGCTCATTTAAAACAACGCGTTGGGAACTGCGTACCATTCCCATTTTCAGCATGCTTTCAGACGGCAGATACATGTTATACTACATGATTATTTATTTAAACAATCGATAAGGTACTTATTTGCAATATATCGCAAAAAAAGTAATAATCATACCACCCTGTATAGACCCCAACTTCTATAAATACGTAAAACAAAACAATTTCTATATATTTGAGAAACTAAAAAAAATATGATATATCTAAAAGTCGTCTATATGACCTCAAAGTTTGGGAACATGATTCATAAAACATGCATGCATTACGTTGTTTATTTAAGTAAAATTACACCGTTTACAAAAAAAAGCGTTTTAAATATCGGTTCGTGTGTAAAGCTTGTGTAACGCTTTTCTTCAAAAAATTTGAAGAATATCAATATGTGTTCGCTTACATAGCGTTTCGAATAGGCCGATTACAATATTTAAAGTTTGCTTGGTGCAGTGGTAGCGAGTCTTCTTTTGATCCATAAGGTCACGGGTTGGAATCCCGGGAAAGGCAAAGTGTGTTATCTAACTTTTCCCTTGATAACGTTCATTTGTTTTTAATACATAAGTAATGTAAGTACAAGCAAAAATAACAATGCATGTGTTTAAACGTACGAAAATCTGATAGCAAGTAATTATCAAATCTTTGAAACTATCAACTGAATATTCATGAAACAATCGTGGGTATATATTCTTCACTAATCGGCTCGTGGCCAACGTGCGACGAACTGTCTTATTTTTATTTTCTGCATACGAAAAGTATACTAGGCATATGTGCTCATGGAAAACTAAAATGGAACGATTTTTCATTCAATGGTTATATATTAAAGGGTTATATATTAAAGACAACGAAACTCTGGTAGTATTTATGAACATGTGGGCAAACAAATCATATTTTGAGCTAGACAAGTAAAAACTTATTTTAAAATAAAGGTGATTTTCCCAATTGCAATACTATTCGACTATTTTTAAAACTACATGTTTGAACTTGCATACAAATGCTTTTAAATATACAACAATCAATCGTTCGATTGTAAGCTGTATACAGACAATAAAGTAACATGACAAAATTAGCATACCCCCTCGTATCGATAAAACTTTTCATAAATCGTTATCAAATTTAAAGTTTAATTTGAATGTCGTTTGTCATAATTATAAAATGTCACGCACCTTCGATTTCAAGATCCATTCGACTTAAGTTTCTGTTTTAAAATTTCCATGTGATAAAAAAGAACATTTTCAAATAAAACGTATTGCGAACAGCTACGATGAATTGAATACGATAATACAAAAGCATTTCACATCGAAGAAATGACACATGCATATTGACGTAAATGATAATAATTAATATACTTGCGGAACAAAGGTATGCGAATGAAAATTTCCAGTGTGTATTTACCTCGTTTTACTACAACCGTCTACGGCTAAATGATTTAAGTATTCTTTAAATAGCTAAACTTATATTAACAAAATCGATAACAAACTAATCGAAGCGCTGTCAATTCTATTATGTGTATAGTTATAAAATACACATGAAGTAAAACTTCAGCTGCGCCACAGGCTATAAAACCCTTACCTCAGTTTAAAAGGGTACTTCTCAGACACATCCGGTACATGCAATGTTATTCATATTAAACGTTGTTATCTTAGCACAAATGTTTTTGCTATAAGTGCTGAGCTATAAGAGATTTTGTTTACATGTTAGTATACAAATGTTAATGTCGCATCTGTTCTATCGATATTTTTTGTAGCATTGATGGATTTATTTAATTTTTCTCGCACCGACTTCATTTCTGAAGCTTAATGGGTAATTAAAAGTTCTTTGCGTACAGTAAGTGGGCCCTGATCTTCCAATAATCTGCATAACTCGAGGAGTTATTACAAAAAAGGACCTCCAAATAATATTATGTTATCTTAGCACAAATGGGGCTGATGTTTTTGCTATAAGTGTTGAGCTATAAGAGATTTAGTTTACATGTAAGTATACAAATGTTAATGTCGCATCTGTTCTATCGATATTTTTTGTAGCATTGATGGATTACTTGTACATGTATCAATCAACACGGATGTTTAAGAGCTCCATTGAGACACGTTCTGGGAAAACTGGGCTTAATATCTCTGCGTAAAGTGTCGTACCAGATTATCCTGAGCAGTCCGTACATGCTAATCATGGACGCCACTTTCCGCAAATACTGGATTTTTCGTTAAGAAGCGACTTCCTTTTAAAAACTATTTGTATTTTAAGAGCTAATTGCAGACCGCACAGGTTAATTTTGGACGAAACTTCACGCACACACATTTTGCCCAGTTTTCCCAGAACGCGGCTCTACTGGTCAATCTTAATTCAGCCGATCAAAGAGAACCATATTTTTCTGATCGGCAAAATACCTATCTGTCGGGTTATTATGAGCTACAAATACGCTACAGCAGTCATATCATTATTAAATAGCGATTTTAATGTAAATACATTCAACTGTTTATATCTAGTGAAACTTGAACCTACACTCGGATTAGTAATCATAACACCCTTCCCAAGACGTCCCGAATACCATGCTTTCTGGTGTAACTTTATTATGGTGGAGTTACCTATAGTCGTACGTTTGTATATGCATATTGCATCGTGCAGCGAAATAAGTGAAAGGAACCGGAACAATCTCTTCGATTGCGGTTATGAAATAGGTCAGACTTAACATATTTTCCCAAATTACTACGCCACAAACGCATTACGTCGGCGGAACTATATTATTAAAAAAAAGCAAATGGTTAATTAAAGCGAGTATCCAAGTATATTCCACTGAGCGTTTCCAAAGAAATACTCGACCTACATATAGCGATAACTACGTTTACCAGGAATTACACTTAAAATGTATCTTATTCCATAAGCGGCCAGCGTACCTCCCGACCTGCCTGCGCTACAAGTCACACAAGGTTTTGTGGTCTCGTTAGTTGACAGGGTAACTCCTGACCAGACTGCCATAAATTTATATCAATATATAAACTAAAGATGAAAAATAGACGAGGAAAACAAACGTTAGTTATAAATTATAAGTGCCGCGATCTGGCAAAACTGGGCTTACTGCATGCCCGTAAGGTGTCGTCCCATATTAGCCTGTGTAGTCCCCACAGGCTTATCAGGGACGATACTGTCCGCCTAGCCTGGATTTTCGTTTAGAAGAGATCTCCTTTAAACGAACAATACCATACAAGCGGAAGCTGTCGTCCCTGATTAGCCGGTGCGGACTGCATAGGCTTATCTGGGGTGACACGTTACCAAAATGCATAAATCCCAGTTTTCCCATAACACCTCCTTTTTTGCACTTGCCCCTTGCACACATGAATCTATGTTTCCGTAAGACGGTTTTATCAGCCATACATAAACGGCCCATTTCTTGAACCGACACATTTCAATTATAACTGCAAATATATCTAAAGCAGAAATGCATTTGTAGATGTGCATCAAACTTCATCATTCACACTCATTACACAAAATGTTTTGAAAACAACTCTAAAAATTGCCTCTACTCATTACTTGGTAAAATAACATAATACAACTACAAGCGTTAAGCGACAACAAACAAAAACCATAGTTATCGGAAGAAACAAAACATAATTGTACATACATTGCATTGTAATTGTACTTTGTTTAAGTGTGTCGTTTTTTAATTTACGGTATTTATGTGTATATGAAATTTAGATACATAGAATACCAAACATTAATTTAACAGCTTAAAGCTTACCTTTAGTTTCACTGCTTATTCAATGTTTAATCCTCTTCAGATAGCTTTATAGTTGTTTCCATAATACAACGTACACAGAAATGTATAAATGTAGAGCAGCGATTCTTGTGATATCCACAACATTAACCAAATATTTAAATCAATATTTCAAGTATAATAAGCATTATGTCGACTTATTTCTTTCAATCCATAGTGTACCAATACACAATTGAATGAACTGTAACTTAATAGTCTAATAGCTAAATTAGTCATATGATATGTTTGGTATTTGAACGCACAGGCATTCAAATTAAATTGAATGGATTGTAATGAAATGATATCAAATGTCAACGATCCTAATTCAGTTCTTTATTGGCACATAACAGAAATCGATTTTGGAAGAATAATGAATTTGTGAGTTTTAGACAGTCGAGATAATGTTTGCAGTTCGATCACGAATTAATAATCACGAACGAAGAAACGACTCATTATTAAATATATCATATTCCATATAAATCATTTCTGCCAAAGGATTCCTGAGAGAACCGCTTTGAGTTACCCATTACTGAGTTTACCGATCCCCGATCCTTCTTTCACATTGTTGTCATATTCATGAATACCTCAATATCTTCTTATTCTTGATATGGTCTGTTAAATGTGTTAACATCATTTTGTGTTTTAAATGTACTGACAGATATAGGAGCGGCCCTAAAATACTTCCCTGCGGGACACCGCATGTAAGATTCATAGAATCTGACATAGTATTATTGACATTTACCATTTGTTTACGACTTGCTAAATAAAATAGAAACCACTCCACTGACTGAACACCCATTATCTTAAGTTTCTGGCATAGAATGCCATGGTCACGCGTGTCAAACGCTTTCTGAAGGTCTAGCATTATCATACCAGTGTAAAGGCCTTTTGAAGTTTGACTCATTATATGGTCATTAAGATGGATTAGACATGAGTCAGTGGAATAGCTACATCTACAACCACTTTGATATTCATATAAAAGACAATGATAAACTAAAAAAGATTCTAACTGGTTATATAAAGCCCTTTCTAAAAATTTTGACACAATTGATAAAATACTGACAGGTCTGTAATTAGAAACATCAGATCTTATACCCTTTTTAAAAAAGTGGTTTGACCTTAGCACATTTGTGTTCACTAGGAACTGCATTAGAAGTAATCGAGCTATTGACTAAAAAAGTAATGTGTATTTTAACAAAAGGTGCAGCATCTTTCAAGTATTTGGCAGGAATGTCATCTAGCCCTGTACTATAAGAACAATATAATTTACACAATTCATATAAATATATTCTTCACTGACAGCATGAAGTTTAAATTTAACATCATTTTATATTTATGTATGTATAGAACTGTTAAATACAATGAGAAACAGCAATAAAAATATTGAAAGGTACTGGTAGCTTGTCAACCAACACAGAAGCTACAGTAGTACAAAATGTGTTAAAATTACTAGCAATTTTAGCTGGTTCATAACAATTTTCATTATCAATATTTAATACAACATTTGGTGATGAATTTGTCGTATTACTGTACCCAAGGTCATTCAAATGAGACCATAACCTTTTAGGGTTATACTTATTTTCCTCTAACTGGTGAGAGATATAATCCGACTTGGCAGATTTCACCTGTCTTTTTACCAACTTTCTATAAAAAACAATATTTACAATACATTTCTTTCTGTTTATTTTTTTTATACCAAGGTTAACTCCTTTGCTTAAGTTTAATCCGTTTAATTGGAGCAACAGTATTTAAAACACCTTAGAACAAGTCTTTAAAATACAACCAAGAATCTTCTACAGAAGTGGCAGTAAACATACTGGACCAATCACAAAGTTTAAGATTATGTAAAAAAGATTCACAATTGTAATTTTTCATTGATCTAATAACAATGTTTTTATGTTTATAAAAAACACCTTCTGTGTCTTTCTAGTACAGAATACAGGTAGGTGGTCACTAAGCCCAACAGGAAGGGTACCAGACTGAACAATCTTGTCAGGGTGGCCACACATAACATGATCAAGCAGACTAGAGGAGTTAGCTGTTATGCTGGTTGGCTCAAAAATAAGCTGGGACAAGTTAAAAATATTAAGTATTTGTGAAAAGGATTTATATAAAACAGATTTCTTATTTAAAAAAACAAATATTGATATCACCGAAAATATACCATTCAGTGTCAGATCTAAAATTGGTTAACACAGATTCAAATTGATTCACAAAGTCATTTTGTTAAGGGCGTCTATAACATGACCCAACTAAAATTGGCTTGGTCTTGGGTAAAAGAATGTCAGCCCAGACAGCCTCGATATTGTCATTTTCCAGATCTCTTCTTTCCGAAAAAGCCAGGCGTTCGTTGATGTATAAGCACACTCCCCCTCCTTGTCAGTCTCGGTCTTTTCTGATCACGCTGTAACCCTCCAGCCTCACTTTCTGGTCCGTCACGGTATCATCCAGCCAGGTTTTCGAGAGAGCTATCACAGCAAATTTATATTTGGAAATAAAATGTCTAATTTCTGATATTTATGGTAATAAAGATCTTATATTAAACTCAATAAAATGAAGTCCTTTAAGATCAAAGCAATTAAAAGAATGACATGAGTCTTTAAGGGTTTCTGAGTTGACATATTCACCAATGTCAGTAATGAGAATAGGAGTGTTATTATCGGAATTAGCAAAAGGCAGTTTAGACGCTGTGCAGCCATCGCAGATGAAATTTACTTCCACTAAGTTCAAACACATTTGTTCGTACAATTAACTGAAAACAAAACCGGTACAATCAATGTGAGTCCATTTATGACACTCATCACAATCTATTGCTTTACTAGACTGAATTACTCCTCTTCCACAGCAGGTACAATTGTCGAAGATGTTGACAATAGTTAAATGTGCAAATGTACTGTGTTAACACATCGACAAATTAAACAAAAAACTCTAGTGGAACGGTTCTTGATTTCGAAAGTGCAAGACATGTTACCATTGTGAAAAAAATATTACAGTGTTTATTGAGTCGAGGAGGATATATCATCTTTGTATGTTTCTCCATGTTCTTTACAGAGCAAGGTCAAACTTGTGTGTGCTTTTTTTAACTATTCGAATCATGGAACAACAGGGAATACCACCCTTACAGGCGGCGGTATCACAACACAATGTTTGTGTGTTCCCCAACCCCACCCTATGACACATTGATAGTTGGTTAAGATTGATATAGATGTCTGGGCATTTGTTCTATAAGATCTTGATAAGAAAATGCAATTTGAAAACAATCCGCGTTCATATTGAATATATATAAATATGATACTAAATGGTTATATGCCTGAAAGATTGAGGGACATCGACATCACATGCTAGTTTTTTTTCGATTTAAGACATACATTATTCGGTGTCACTATGTAAACATAACTTACAAAAGGACATCAACCGAAATCTGATTCGAAACATTTATGGAATCGTTCACGACTCAAATTGTTAATATTTATAATTATATTCGATGTTCTTGTAATAACTTTTTTATCGTCTACTATGTTAATGTTGTTATAATTTTGAAACTTTTTATCTGATTGGTCAATTTGTCTGTGGCTTTGGTGAAGTGTGATGCATTGACCAATGAAATCGCGATTCACTGATAGGCGGTTTGAAACGCAAACGCTTGTTTACATTTAGTTGTATGCACGAATTATAAAAACAAACAATACAAGTTTCATTTATTGTCGTGAATAAGACGGGCAATTAGTCGAATCAAGTTTGTTTATTGTTATTTCGCTAGATATTGTACCATTCGGATGTTTACACCCATGTTGTAGGGTGTAAAACAAAAATACATATTTGGGTGCTCCAAAACCATTCAGTAATATTCATATGAAGAGTTTCATACCTTGTGTATAATCAATATGAACGTTTTTTTTTTAATTGTGTGTTTCTTGTAAAGATCATCATAGAATAGTGTTCACAACATGAACCTAACAAACCATCCGAGGGACCTGATGGTTATGGGGTGTGAGGGGGTGGGGGCAATTTTTAACGATACTGCTTCCTGTGGTCTGACTCAGATAAGGATTTGTTTACCGTCAGGTTCTTAGATACTACTTTGACTTCTTATATCTTCTTTTATAATACCATGGCTATGAGTCTTGAAGCTAGACCCGATTAATGTAACATCGTTCCATTTCAGATTTCAATAACAACACAGGCCCACTATAACCCTTGTGTCTTAATCTGAAAGATACCTTTATCCTATTTGTTCTCGTAACAGTCCGTAAGTGTCACCTTAGCGGGTTATGTTATCAATTCAAAACGAGTCTTTTTGCACCATACCTTAAGTTAAATGCACACAAACGGTATCATAATGATATCGTATCATAGCATTGTCATCTGGAGCTCTGTTTGGTAGCAGATAGGATGCATAAGTTTGTAAAGTATAAAGTATGCGGCAATATAACCATAACTTTTATGGTTTGGTGTTCTATTTTTTTGGCATTATGATTAGTTAACACATAGATGTATTTGCTAATTATTTGGATTAAACCTACATTTTAATTGAAGCAATGTTTTGCTCGCATAAAGACCATGAAGTTACATACAACGATTACGTATCTTCCTCGAATCAATGCAAACTGTTGACAAATAACTAGCACAGTTAAAGTTGGAAGGGAAAATAGTTTCTTACAATCGAGAAATGTCTATAACTATTGTATTGACATACGAAAATATGTCACATTACACCTCGTGCAAATGACACAAGCAAATAACATTGAAGGTTGAATAATATATAAAAAATACTACATTTTCGATTTGAAGAACATTCGAAAAATAATTCTGAAGTGTTAATCTATAAATGTGTAATTTTGAAAATCGCACTTATTATTGATAATTTGATGACTATACATGATAAATGTACTTATGGAACAAATGTATGCGAATGTAAAATGCCCCTTCGTAATAACCTCGTTTGACAACTTCCGTCCACGTTTTAGGTTTTAGACCTGAAATGAAGTTCGTGATATATTACATTATTTCGTACATATCCGTTTCCCCGAACGGTCTCAGAGTAAGTGCGTAAAACGAAGATAGTTTGGTCAAAATAAAAACAAACTATATGTTCTAATTTTCAACTGATAACTGCCTCTGTGGTGTAGAGATGAAACATACGCTTTTGCATCGAAAGGTTTTGAATAAGAATCCCATGAAGGTCAAATTATGTTTACCAACGTAGTTTTTTTATATTTTACTTATTTTAGACCATTCCATATAATAAAGTGTTGTAAATAAATACCTTAAATGACATTAAAAACAAAAAGTGTAAGCAAGTGTTTTTTTTTCAAAAGTCAAATCTGCCCCTGTCTTATACATTATACTTATTGTGTTTCAAGTTTCATGGTTTTGTAAAGTATTTAGTTTCTAGTATGTGTGGGTACTGTGTTAACTAGTTGTTTGTTGCGATATGAGTTGATGATGAACTTTCCATTATTTTTACATATTTGAACACACGTTTGCATATGTGAACTATCCAATATAGAAACTAACATATTCTGATTATAAATGCGTAGGTGAGTAAAATGAACTTTTAAATGTGAACTATTTAGTCTTTAAGGGCCCAATGGCTTTTGTTTAAAAATGAAGTACTACATGTTATTCATACTTGTAAGCAGTTTATAATATTTTTTTATCAAAATACGATATATTTTATAAATATATGCACCATCTAAAATTCTCAATTTCAGCATGGTTATGGTATATTCATATGTGCAAATGTAGGTACCCGTGTTTGCGGTGAAACTGTCATATTTTTCTTTCTTTTTTTTTCGATCAAGGATACACCAGAGAAAATATAGATAAGTCTCGCTTTATCAATATAGATGTTCATATGAGTAAATTTCGTAGTAAAATATTTATAAAGAAAAGTAAACACATTGGGGTTGGCAAATTAGAATGTCTGAGAATCACTAATTATTCGTTTTTTTTTTTCTTAAATTTTGATTTTGGATGCAGGATACCCTCGAAATAGGACATATGCGGAGGAAAATAAATAAAATGTAGTATAGAACCTTTATTGATAAAGACATTCTTTAAAATTCTTTTATTTTAAGACATTACAATATCAAGATAATCAAAGCGCTGTAAATTGTAAGAATATCTAATAGATGTAGAGTTATAAAATACACATAAAATACAACATCAGTTGCATCAGCAGAAGATAAACTTCTTTCTTTATTTTAAAGGGGTACCTATACGACACATCCAGTATATACCAATTTTATTAAACGTTTTTATCTGGGCAAACAAATGGAGATAATATTTTACCGGAAATAAATACAAGACTTCCGGAGTTTAACAATATATATTCTTCTGATAAGGTTTTAGTTGTTACATTATTCTAATACAATACAACTGGCGATAACAGGAACAAATCAATCTTTTCAAGAAACATATAAAAAAGCTGCTTAACACAAATACAGTATAACGAGTGTACGCTACTAAAATGTTAATTTGTATAACTATAAAAAATTGTCAAGTCAACTTTTATAGCGAACGCCGGGCATTAATGTGTAGTTCTTAAACAGCTTTGAATAACGAAAAGTGTATAGGAAGCACCGCAATAGGCATGCGCAGTATCAATAACGGAATTATCGTGTAGTACAATTTTCATTGTAGGACGCTATTTTTGTATTTTCTAATCTCACTAGAGCCGTGCACCGAACACATATTTTGTGGACTTGTTTATATTGTTGTGTAAATACATGCCCTTTATTTAGGGCGAAACACCGTCGATATAAACATTGAAAGTATCACAAACAAAAACACTCAACATCACCTAATTTGTATTAACGCATAATGTTATTTTAATTAAAGACAAATCAACCTTTAGACCACAATATGGTACATGTAGTTCGATTCGGGTATATTGATGCGTACCCGATATTTTGAGTATTAAATACAGTACTTGACAAACAATACAATTAAATGAACAACAATTCGCAATAGTACATACTTTAAAAAATAAATGAGGTATATAAACTACAACAATGTGTTTCCAAACTGCATGATAAAATCAAAGTACTTTTATACCAATGTTTGAGTGTTTCTCCGTAAGTTAAGGTAAGTAAGTATGTGTATTGCTGTTAAATAATTGGAATGGTCATTTAAATTTTAAATTTATAAAGTGGCTATGGTCATCGTTGTGTTTGTTTCAATAATCAGGCCATGAATATTATGAATACTGTACAGACATCATAGTTCCAGCGCCATGTTTGACAACATATTTGCCGTGGATTTAAAGCGATATTTTTGGGGGCTTTTAATTGCCTAACGACAAAGACTGTCTTGGTTTGAGTCGTCTTGATACAATAAGAAACATCGTATACATTAACATACGCAACAACAGGGTCACGGTCACACAAACATGAAACGCAAGTTTAACTTGTCTTCTCTTTTTATATTTTAATCGCCATCTGTGACTTAGCAGCTTTGCAGATTGGAAAGTCTTACTATATAGGAGAAGAATAATTTATTATCATCCAGTTTATTGTAATATCCGCATTTCAGACGGAGCGTCGTACAAGACTGGTTTCAATGCAACAATGTAGTAAAGTATTCAAACCAACAATTGAACAAATATGAAATAGCCCGTTCATATCAGGAGTCTTTTCAGTATTGCTCAATTAGATTAAATATGTGTTGCCCTAGAAGAAGTGTGATTTAGTGTACGTGTATACGTTTTATTAAATGTTTCTCTCTACACAACCGCCCGACTCCATTGTAGAAGGTCAAAGGGTTATAACAACTTCGTTGAGTTCCGTAGCTACCCCGGATGTAGAAGAAGTGTAAGATTCGGGCCCTGATCTTCCGATTATCCGCATATTATAACATGACTTACGCTCCAGGAGTGAAATAACGTAATGCTCAATTTTGTTTTTTACACAGGTGTTATTTCACTAGTTATATACCTATGCAAATTAGCCGAATCACTTAAAAGATATTCATACGCGCTGTCAAAGNCGGGCGTATCTTGTGACAGTTTGGCACTCTTGTTTAAAGTTGTACAATGGATGACGGTCTGTTTACCATTTGAAGGGTACAATATGTCAATATCTATTTACCATTAGAAGTAGTACAATGGGTCAATGTAGTAGTATGAAAGGTCAATATCTATTTGCTATAAAAAGTACTACAATGGATCAAGGTCTAGTAACCATAAGAAGTGGTACAATGGATTAAGGTCTTGTTACCATAAGACATGGTACAATGGACAAAGGTCTAGTTACCATTAGAAGTAGTACAATGGATCAAGGTATATTTAATACTAGAAGTGGCACAATTGATCAAGGCTCATTTACTAATTTTTGAGGCTTGCAAAAGTCTCATTTGGTTAATTTTATAATTACCACATTCATAGGGGTAAACTTGTTACGGAAGTACAGAAGATTTCACGGTAAGGGTATTTTTTTATTGCATGTTAAATAGCTATACAAGTATGTTATCTTGTTTACAACTACTAAGTATGGTAAGAACTATTTCACCAGCAAACTTTCGCCATGTCTTTTTCAAACATGTTTCTGTTTTAGGCGGAGTGTCCTCTCTGCAGGGAACACGTTGAGCCACACCGTATCGTCTGCCTACAGAACTTTGACGCCTCCTGATGATGGGTGGGGGTATATGAATTGCAGAACGTATACCTCATTGGTTCCTCATGGGTACCTCATAACTGGCACTGCACCCGGGCTGTGATAGGAATTGTCCTTGCCACAATCTACCAGCACCTTATGATGTTGCATGTGCTGCCGACAATGATTTGTTATGTGATTGTACTTGTTTTTAACGTTTTGTGTACATTCCTATTATTCACTTGAATTAAAGTTTTTAAACCTGGTATCCATTGATTTTGTATTAATAATGTATCAAATTTATTCCAGCCAAATAAATTTCGTAATATTTACGAAAATAATTACGACATTTTATAATACATATTAACTTTTCCCGTACTTTGCGAATGTATATCTCTGTTATGTAACGATGGAGGTGTCTACATTGTCAGAGTTGTAAAAAAATAGAAGGGAAATGAGTTTGTAGTGTATATGCCTTCATGCAAAATGTATGAACAAAATTAATGTTGAAGAAAGTCGCGGTGAAGCTGAGCATTATACGGAGCTGATATGTAACCCAACATAATGCAGTTAACATACTAAATCTGTGCGAATTCAAGATACGACTGTCACGAATATTAAGAAAATGTTTAAATTTAAAAAGAATCTACATATATCCATAATATATCAGTTACTAGAAAGCGCCAATGTAACGATATCGTTTCTAAAATTGCACGTTTGTCAATCCTTCAACGCTATTATTTACAAGTATAAACAAACGCGAATTTTAGTAACGTCAGCACGAGGTCCTTTATTTATGACAAGTAAACATCGGCTAAAACACCTCACAATTCTTTTCAATATAAGCAGGAGAAACACATGTAACACACACACGAAAATGAATAAAACTTGGGTTTCCGCCGTGGAATGATCAATGCAAGAACACATATATCATCGTGATTACGGTTTATGGTTTAAATCAGTAAACATTGGTAAAAAAATTATCCAGATATTCACCCTTCATTTGAGGTTTTTATATTGCAAACAGTACCCATCAACACAAGTAACGAAGTATTTTTGCATTGACATTCATTGTTAGCATATGACCTAAACTGCGGTAAACGTAAACAATTGAAATCAAATGGCACAGTCAAACTTCAAAGCCGCATTTGACAAAGTATTTTTTATGGTTAACGATATCAATTGAATGAGGCAATGTAACTCATGTCATTGCCTTACATCTGATTAAGGTGATACAAAAATTAAACATGCTTTGCCAAATACTGTGTATGCTGTAACGTAATCCCACAAACACAAACAGAGTCGATTTATAGTTCTTTGCATTTTATTGCATCATGATCATAACGTTTTCCGAGTCCACACAATATTTCTAATTAACTAATAACATTTCTAGAACCTCCGCAAAGAGCGCGGAGGCTCCTTAACAACTTCAACAACAAAATGTCTGTTCTCTCGTATGTTAGATTTTCTACTGTCCGTTCATACAATGAAGGTAGCGATTAATCCAAACTTGACACACAAATTGGGTGACGTCTGTCTTAAAACGAGTTGAATTACCGGATACGGAGTGGTTGTATGTGTATTTGACGTCGGCTGACATATCTTGTGCATTTACGAAGCGAGAATGTATTATTAACAACATCTGCTTGTCATGAAACATAAATTAAAAAGCTATTTGTTAGGTAACACACCGGGCAGCCTAATTACATCTTGACAACCTTAACCCATATGGAATAATTTTGAACCAGATGATGAAAAATATCGTTAGTATTCTGTTTTACGCTCTATGTGGCAACGCTTTCGAAGTGAATCTACGCCAATAACTTCTCTATTAAACAGAAGTAGAGCCAATCTGTAAAAACTAATGGGAAATGTCCATTCATGCAAATTATGACTGGATTTTTTTTCAAAAACTTAAGTATACTTTGTAAAGAAGATTTGGTGCACAACGTTACTTTCTGTGTCGAGATTAATTGTATTATTTTGTGTGTGGATATATTGGACATGACAACGACACAATTAATCTATTATATCATGAAATTACATTGATTTAATTAAGATTGTAACATGGAATATATAGCACAATATATAACTTTCAGATACTGAAAAGGAACGAGTCTTATTGATAAGGCGAATTGTAAAAATAATAAATATTTTTAAATAATCTGAGTCCATGGGTCCACTTTTGTCTTGCACAGCAGATCCTTGCCTGTTTTCTCTTCAGATATAAATATTGTTTTCTAAAGACTAAGCAACCTGTACTGTTCACTTTCGTTTGCTTCGTTTTTCTTTATTGTATAAAATTGTTGTTTAAAAATACTTATTTCTCACTAATATTTCCTGTGTCGAGCATGAACTAAGTTATAATGTGCCTAACACAATGCCAATTATGTGTAAATATAATCCCAAGGAGAAAAACTCCATGAGAATTATTTCTCCCGTTTCAATCTTTTTCTGATATATATTGCATTGTGTATTTTGATTTATTGTTCTTGCCAAAATAAATAAATATGTTTAAACTTAGTGTTCCGTTAACAAAATATGCCTCTTAAATCACAGATGAATTGACAACTTAACTATTTCATTCACGAACATTGTGTTCAAATCATCAAAGGTCTAGGTACTGCCACTGAATACAATCTTCTACAAGAGTATAGAGCTCTTTGTTAGCAAGAGGTTTTTCAACATAATTACCACATAATTGGGACGCGTTTCAAGTGCATAAAGCTTTAGAGGCTTGAAAACGAAATGGCATTGACAAGTATTTTATCAAGGTTGGGAAACGAAAACGTATCAACTGCTATTGAAAACATACGCAGTTAGTTACTTCTGGTTCTTTAGGTCTTGACATATTGATTGAAATACCCCGCGAGCATTATCTCGTACGTACATGTAATGTGATCTTTTTTGTATAAACTTGTTCATAAGAAGTACCAAACCTTCTATCAAGTTAAACTAGTTCTTTTGTCATTATGCAATATTTACTTTAAAAACACTGTCGATGAAAAATGATCAAATTGCATGGTGTTTAAACATTATTCTTGCAATTATCACATATATTTTTTTAACAGTTCTCTGTATATAAGGCAAAGTACACAAATCTATTGTTATTTGAACATAAATACATCGGGGAAATGTTGCCATTTGTAAAATTTTGGTGGAAGTAGGCTATTTTGTTTTTTTGAATTTTACTGGAGGCGTGTACCGAACCAATATTTGTTGCCACTGTGTATATGTTTTGTTTTAATGCATGTCTATTTTTAGGGGGAAATACCGTCGTTATGCACATTGAAGTATCACAGACACAACACACACAAGCAGCTCATACTGTGTTATGACATTTAACATGTATTTCAGATGAAGACAATTTCCTTTTCTATCAAGCTATAAACAGTAGTTAGGTAGTTAAATCTGAGTATCTCGCTGTGTCATCGGTATTTTGAGGATTAAATACATAACATGACGAACAATGAAATTAAATGCATAACAATTTGCAATAGTTCAATACTTACAAATAAAACAAGAACAGTACGTTTAACATTTATGAAAATACGTTTTAACGAAATAGTTTTATTATATTAACATTTTTAAAAGTAGATTTAATTCCCATTTTTTGTAAAACATCTTAAATACGCATTTATTATAAACATTATGTTTCTTTCTCGGTCATAAGGCATATCATGACAAAAACAAGCTCGTAACAAACTGCAAAATAATGCCAATGTACTTTGATATCCATGTTTAAGTGTTTCTTCGTTAGTTAATAGCTGTCACCTGAAAAATAGTAAATTTATTCGCATTATCAGCATTACATGCTTTTGGAAAAATAAATCATATCATACATACATATACACATTGAGATGAAGTTCGGCTATACAGAGAAGTAGTATACAATATGTATTATTATTATTATTATTATTATTATTATTATTATTATTATTATACCACACATATTGGAAAGTAAATCGTAGCATACACATAATGTCGATAGATACTAAATATTAAAAACACAAAAGAAACAGGAAGATGTAGCTAAGACACTGTATATATTGTAAATGAATCTGGCACAACTAGAAAGATGATGAATCAACGATATCTTTTCGTTTTAACATTGCAAAATATATAAATTTCTATACTTTACGGATACGTTTTACACCCTTTTTTGGCATTATTGTTTCGAAATAATGCAATGTGTTAAATAACAAAATAGTGCTGTATTTTGACCTAAACTCTCCATAAATTGGAAAAATACATAGACAATAAAATTCAGATTCAATCATACCATATGTACACACTTTACATTTCCGATCATTGACGTTAATATGGTTAAATCTTCCTCTTTCTATTTCTAAATGATGCAAACACAATCGGATTCAACTCAATGCAATTCTATCATTTTCGTTATCTATACAATTCAAGTAGATTTCAAAAGCAAAATTCAAACCAAGTTTGAATGTAAACATCACGGACTCTTTGTTTTAGTATACAAATATAATCGATTTCATGATACTGGTACAACCATAAATTACTGAAACCAAGATCCTCAAGTGTAGTTTTAACAACACAGATTGCTATCAATATTCACGCAAGCATCGTCAGTAGTTAATGTATTTAATACTCTATTCATCTAAGTATTATGTGATCTCTTGATTGTACACAAATAGTTAAGAGCTCGTTCTTTACAAACGACAGACAATGGCAAGCGAAGTTCACCTAGTACAGCAGCATTAAATGTTTGTTGACGAACCCCAAGTATTTGTTTACATAAATTGAAATGCAATTTATCAACCTCAGACATATCGTAGATTCCCCAGACTTCAATATTGTCTATAGATCTTAAATTGTTTAAAATTATCATTTGCATCAAATTCATCTTAACTGGTTTCGGTTATAGTTATGATGGTTTCAACAATCACGTCATGAATACGATGATTATTGTTTAAAAATCTACATTTCATATTCATGTTGGATTTCAATGAATATTTTCCGTGGACTTTAAAACTCTATGTATAGGGGCTTCAACTGGCCCTTCTAATAGGCAATACAACTAAACCCGTCTTGGGTTGAGTCTTCTTGACCCCGACAGAAACATGCTTTAAATTAACAACAAGGTCACGATCCCAAAACACGGTGGAAACATTGATATATACTACTTAAAATGCAGAACTGGCGAAAATGTAACATGGAAGAGTGTTATTAAAGGGATAACTCATATGTATACATTGTTGTATTCTTTAAATATATGTGTTATTGTCATATGGGACGAATCAGATTTAACAATGGACTGACCTTGGAGAAGAATAACATGGGAACACAATATATAATAGCCGCATTACATTTTCATGTGCAGCGGGATGAATTCACACCCGCGTCTGGTCCAGAAGAAACAGAGCGTCGTAGATTAATGGTTTCAGTGCAATTATGTACGAAACGATTTAGAAACAACAATTTATTTAATCTCAATTTCATACAAAAAAAGTAAAATTAAATCGTTTTTGAGAAATTACAATTATTAACGTGTTGCGCAAGAAGTGTGATTTAGGGTATATTAAAGTATACAAATTTGGATGCCGCGTCTGTTCCATCGATATATTTCGTATCATTGGTGAGTGTAATGGTCAATGTTTCTCTCTACACAAATCACCCCGACTCAATGTTTGGTGTTCAATGGGTAAATACAACGTCTTTGCGTTCCGTAACTACACGGATGTAGTATACGTGTATCATAAGGGCCCCGATCTTCAAATTATTCGTATATCATCGTACCTCGAGACGTTATTAGAAAAAGCCTCCAAATAACATACTTGTTCTAATCAACATAGTATTGTAAGAGCTCAATGGAGCCACGTTCTTGGAAAACTGGGCTTAATGCATGTGCGTAGTATCGTTCCAGATTAGCTAATCATGGACGATCCTTTCCGTAAATGCTCGATTTTTGTTAAGAAGTGACCTTCTTTAAACGATAAATCCCATAAAAGCGGGATATATAAATATATACGTTAATACATTTACGGAATTTGGTCAGACCGCACAGGCTAATCAGGGACGAAACTTTTCGCCTAAACTTGAATTTCGCTAAGATGAGACTTCCTTTAAAGCCCCATTTACCCTCAAAATCAACGAATATTTCGTATAATATTTTGTAAAATAAAGTTTACACATAGAAAAGCAGTGTGCCATATAGCAAAAGCCAAAATCTCAACGCAAGATGTGGTCTGGTAACATAGATTTAACGAGATACAAAATGCTCGTTTTAATTTTTCGTATGACAATATATTCCATGTGAATTTCCCGCGACGATATCCGACTTGTACGAGCGAACGCCAGATTGGCTTCGGGCAGCGTCGGAAGCACGACGTAGTTCTCACGAATAATCACTATGTTATTAATTAGCGGTGCACAAGCGAGGTCGTCCTGCTCGAAGCGATTCAGCAAGAAAAACACGAAATGAGAGCGTGCACAAATGAAAGGGTATGCGGGGCAGTACATAACTGTGTTTGTGGATCCTAAATCTGTATCTTTTATTTGGAGCGCAATTGTCTGTGATTTCTATCAGGTCCGCGTCTTCGATCGCTAATGTTCGGATATCGTTGTCGGAAATTCACATGGAATATATTGTCACACAAACAATAAAGAAACTTCAGACGAATCATCAGCAGACAAACGTTAAGAATTCAGTGAACAATTTGCTATACTGCCCGACTATGACTATACGAAACGCAATTATAGAATATAAATGGTGCAGACCCTGCGTTGGAAATCATCGATTAATTAATAAAGTGTTTTTGTAGGCTTCGTTAAAACTATTGACAGCACGTAGACCATTAAATTCAATATAAGGTAAAACATGTACACATAAGTATTTCAGTCGAAATGAGCTGTTTAATCTTGATGTATCTGAGTCGATTACCGGTTTGTGCGTCTTATTCTGTTCTGTTCTCTTTTATGTTATTATACCTGAGCATTTTATTCTTATTACCATACTTCATTCTTAATTTAATACGCTAAATGACATTCTTTTTAAAAAATCTCTAATTGTTTTTTTTTTNGACACGTTTGGTGTTTTTAAAGTTTGTTTAACTCTATGGGTTTAATTATCCTTGCTTCTTTACCTCACTATTTGTATGTCATGCTTTTTGGAAACTATTTTATTTTTTTATAATAAACCTTCTGTTGCTCTGTTGAATTGGGTTGTTCATAAGTTTTATTAATGATGAATCTCGTGACATATGCTGGGACAAAACTTCAACGCTTTTAAGAAATCTTCACCAGTACAGTGAACGTTTATTTTAAATTATTCTTAAAGCTTAACTAAACCGCCAAGTTGCGCAGATCTAATTTTTCAAAGTTACAAGAACATATTTTTTTTAGATCTTTATCGCTTGTAATTTAGAATAATACCATTTAAAAGAACAATGAGTAAAATGTGTATGTCAATTACACTTTGAGTTGTAAAACGTTTAGGAAATCAGCATTCACGAACAAAACCGAATGCAAATATAGGGAACAATCCAAACGAAGTATGTATGCTTATTGAGTTCCTGAATACCAGGTTAATGTTGTCGAGCTAAATATGCAACTATGAAACATGGTTCTCGTTTTCTTTCAATCGAAAAATAATACATTAACATTGCGAAGAAGCTCCGAAGCTTTGGACAACTGAATTGCTTAATTGACGGATCGCCGTAGTGTAAAAGATATGGTGTCCGTCTAGAGACCGGCGGGTAACGGGTTCGATCCCCACTAGGGAGCGTCCATTCTCCCACAAAGACACCAAGTTCTGGTTCTAGGCCCAGCCAACGGACTCGAGAGCGTTTTAAATTAGTAGTAAGTACTTTAAATGCAATCGGGCTTATATAAATAGGTTGAGACTAGACAACTTAATTAAATATACTTATTCTTATTCTGTAGTTTGTATTGTTATCGGGCTTAAATAAATAGGTTTAGACTAGACAACTTAATTAAATATACTTATTCTTATTCTGTAGTTCGTATTGTTATATCGACCACGGAAACAGCGTCGCTTTATGCCGTGCATAATTTATGCAATTAAGCGATACCATTCGTATCCATAACCGTAGTGCTATCAACCTGGATTAAATTGAAGCCGCGCTCTGGGAAAACATTGCCTAATGAATGTACGTAAAGTCCCATCCCAGATAAGCCTGTGTAACTCGCACAGGCTAATCAGAACGACACTTTCCGCTTTACGTACATACATTTAATCCCGTTTTTACCAGAGGATGGTTCATTTCCAAGATCGTTTGAATAAATTATTAACCAGATAACTAACATGCATAATTCATCGAGTTTGATTTATTTGTTTTATTAATAATATATACACTGTTCCCATTATTTTGACATACTATAATAATTACGTAGGTATACTTTAAAGTTCAACTTTGTGTCTTATAAATATGTGATATACTGTTTGCGCACTAAAGGCTTGTTCTAAAAAATATTTAGATGTATATGTCTACGAACAAACTCCGTATGTTTATGTACAAATATTTCGTTTGTGGCTAGATCAATAACCAATAACAATATAGTTTCTGTTAAGTCCAATACACTATTCGGTTATACGAATATACTTCTCATTATCTCAAGGACAACCGTTTACATTACAAAATAGAAACGTCAATGACCGTTAATAAATTAAAGTGACTAAGCATTCATTTAACAAATACTCCATATAAGATATTATATTTTTTGAAATCATGATGCAGAAAAAGCAAACAGTGTGCCCCTCTACAGCACGCTGTGTTTTTTGAAGCGAATATGTGACCATTAATATAGCCTTAATTCACGTGTAATTCCAATACTTTTATTTTAGTATTCTGGCTTCCAGATCATGTAGAGAACTGCTGCCCTCAAGGATCATATGAAGTCCCACATCTATCAATATATCGAACTGGCGTCTTTGTATCGTCTTCACGATGGAATCCGAGAAAATCACCCTGTTTTCATTGTCACATAGTTTCATTCTGTTTACCAACTCAATACCCAGCATCTCCAGTTCCATCCTTTCCTTGCTGAACCACAACATCGGCTCAGGGGACGCGATAATGGCCTTTCGTATCTTCTCCAATCTAAGTATAACCATAGGTACATCCTCCATCATATCCGTGATATCTGTTACCCATTTACTCTGCAACGCATCCGTCAAACAACATGCTGCCATTAAGTTTCGCTCCGGAATCATGTAATACCGTAGTTGTCTTTTCTTAATAGCAGTTCTAAGCTCTCTCAGTCCGTCATACAGCCAGTGAAATAAACTGCGTGCATGAAACTTTGTCTGTGGGGTGTTTTCAGCTTGCCATAATATAATGTTTTTCAACACGAACGATGTTATTTCTTTATTATCTGGTTTTATTATTTCTTTAAGAATCATTTTAAGCATAACATACACTTTCGCTTGTGTGTCATTAAGGTTATTTACAAGTTCTGCCTCGCCGGTGGTAAAACAAATCCTCCATTCCATGTGCTTGTATTCACTTTCCTTAAATGCTACCGGTGTTACATAGGCTCCTAATGATATTACTTTCTGAACAATGCCTTGTGGCGGCCAATGACGGGGTCTGGTTGCCCATTTTTGTAGAATGCTGGGGCAGTGACAGCGTATTCCGACTACGTAGTCAGCATCAAACATCCCTAGGGAGGACGGTATTGACGGCCCCGCACGTTCATGTAGCACCTCTCCGGGTAAGCGTGTCAAATGTGTTGACCATCCATCTACCCATAAACAACTACTTAACAGAATTTCTCCATATCCATTATCACATAGAGCATTGCGAAAATCGCACAAACGGTTTTGCTTTTCTCCCAATTGTAACAGCATGCAATGTCCTGGATATGCACGTGTGTCCATCCTAAACAGATCTATGTCATCTGTTATGGTGTTTAGATTGATGCCAGCTTCCACACAGAGGACACCGTTCACCACATAAAACAAATCCATATCACTTTCTGTAAAGCAGGTCAGCCCCTCTCCCTTGCTGCCAGCTATGATCAGATTTAAATGACCTCGTTGTGCATTGGTAAGCCTATTAAGCTCCTTGTACTTCTCAACGCGCCAACGTCTGATCTCCTCGCCGTATCCCAGCCGTGTCATTATAGTACACATCTCCAAAGACAGACCTTCGACATGAATCTTAAAACAAAATGCCACGATGTTTAAGTCAGTTAAGAAGAGACATTTTATTTTATTTTAACTATAATAGCCTTTTGATACACGATTAAAGTGTATATTGAATAATTGAACAATACCATAAATATAGCGAGTACCAATACATGCATCATGGTTGTATTATTGGTGATAACTCTGTGTAGAGAAATACATATATTCACATTAAGTCATTTAAGTAGTACCGATAGACACGGTTATATATTTCCGGTAATTAAATTTAAACGTCCAAGTTATTTTAATAAAAATATAAGCAATATAAATATAAAAATAGAAGAAATATCAATATAAAATTATAAAGATATGTATAGCTCTTTCACCGAGTCATATTGGATCTGTGATGAAAACACAATTGCTTTGACGTTATTTTGCATAATTATAAACGCAATTAATATATTTGTTTATTTCATTAACTTTATTAAAAAGCGCGCGTGTAATCACATTGCTACAAGGTAGGTCGACTGTCGACAAAAACGAAGTTCTTGATCAATTTGTTAAAAAAACGACTGAAATCTTATAATACTCGAAGTAGTATTTTTCTATGCAAAATTATATATGTTATCAAGTGGTTCGTATTCACTGTTGTGATTAACTTTAAAAGTCGCCAAAACAATCAGTCGTTCCAGCCCTTGCTATGATATGACATTGTTAAAAGAAAATCGCGTTATTGGTGAAAAGTATTTCAAATTTAAAACATTATTCCGGGTGATTCTGGAAAGTATTTTCAACCATATAAAGCTCGTTCCTTAGAAACAATAATACTTTGAACATCATATAAAGAAAAGTGCATTCACGAAGTGTCCATATTTGAATACTTTATTTATTCTCGGATATATAATAAAATCCAGTCTGTATCCACAACTTAGGTCAATATGAAAATTCTGATATGTTAAAGAAATATAATTATTCCTCTTAATCTGACTTTAAACAAATATAAGTAATTTTTATAAATGTACTTCTAGAAGTTTTGCCACAGACCCGCTTTCAGCTTGCCGAAATAGCATTCTACGTATGAAAATCAAGTCTCTTACGCGGTTCAATGCATCTAATTTAAGACGTACACAATTTAAAGCTCATGGGATTTGAGGCGGTCTATTAAACTAACGTATTCAAATAAATATCTGAAAAAGACTTTGACCATTCATAAAAGTCTATGGATATTAAAAATGACAAATAGACATAACAACTTGAGATGTGATGGGATTAATGGATTCGAAGGTTTAAAGATAATTCAAAATAGGGTTCTTAGAATCAAGCATCATAATGTACTTCACAGTGTGAAAGCCGTTTCCGTATTCAACGGCTAGGAAAGCGGACTGCTATCGTAAATATCCGTAATGATCCGAGTACCGGTGGGGGAAAACGTTCTATTCGTAGACGCGAATAAGACTCTACGCGTCATTCGAAGTATTCATGCGAGTCGTTTCACAACATGCGATGTGTTGTTTGGTGTCAATTATACCGATACTATTGTCCATAAGGTTTGATCGTGAGGTGGTAGTTACGACATCACATATTACAATACTGTGGTGTTATATCGCAGCAGTTGATTGTGTCGCATCGTATTGCACATGCTGTTCGGGCTCGTGTAATAAACAACATACAATCAAGTATTACGATACAACACACAAGGAGACCGCAGTCGTGCTATATTTCCTATATTGGCAACATTTCAACATGTGTATTCCATAAAGTTAACTTGGATGAACAGTAAAGTTGCAAAAGAGACCTTTATACAGACCATAAAAGCGCCTTTTTGCTTGACCAAATGGCGGTGATTATGCGGCACTAAGATGTTTCTCGTAAATCTTACCCTAGCCCTTAGGTCTACAGCTCTTGTATTTGATATAAATAGTCTTTGCTAACTTGCCTGAGAGTGACGACTATACAGACTATTGTGTATGAGATTGGTTTCAGACTCTGACCCTCTACACCCGATACCTCCTTCAGCCATTTTCTGAAAGTAAATAGGGAATGTGTATTGTCGCAGAAACGATAAAATATGTTATATAAAAAGGGTAATAATCGTTCATTTATTATTTTGAATGAATATCCCGGTTTTACCCGTGTGTAAGTTCGAGTACCTCACATAAAACGTCACTTAACTGTTCGAAACAACAATTAAAATAAGTGTGCCTCATACAATATCATAAAGCAGTCTTGTATACATAAATGTATCTTAATATTTAAAAACCTAAAAGTCTTCTATTCACCAGGTTCATATTAGGCCTATGTGCTTTTGGGAAACTGAAATGTAACGATGTTTCATTGAAATGGTGTAGATTCAAGACACCATAACCTTGATAGTATTAATGAACATGTCGGTACACAGATAATAGTCTGAGCTAGACTTATTTTAAGACAAGCAGGTATTTCCCATTGTAATATGATTCGAGTTTTAAAACCACAGGTTTAAACTTGCATACACATGTTTATGTACACCAATCAATCACTCGATAAAGCTTTATAAAGACATTGAAGTAACATGACACAATTAACAATAAAATTTTGAAACATTATGTTTCGTTCTCGTTCATTACACGTTTATCACGGGCGCTACGTATTTTTTAGATGCATTAATAAACGAGCCAATGCTACGTCCGAGGTGATGCTAAGGACCGGAAGTTATACAAAATCTACAGAGGGAGTAGGTTTGATATATTGTTTTCAACATATTACGCATTCGTTTAAAAATCGGTTAACGCCAGTTTAGATTATTAAAGAAAGTCTCTTCTAAACAAAAATCAAGTCCAGACGGAAAGTGTCCCCCCAGATTGGCCTGTGCGGACTGCACAGGCCAATCTGGCGCGACACTATTCGCATATGCATTAAGCCCGGTTTTCCCAGAACGCGGAACATATGATCAAGAGATCATTTTTGTCATCAATATATCTTCTGCCTGCTGTTAGAAGTTTTTCAACCGTTACCAATGTTTATAAACCATCAAACAGTCTTTGAGTTATTGCTTCGGGTTGTGTTAAGAAGTAGAATTAATACTCAAAGAAGAACATCATATCAAAACAATCAGAAGCTTGTACTCATGACTCTGATTGATTCCATTAATGGATCGTGTACATTATATTATTACTTTTAATTATTCAATGCAATACTTGCGCTTCAGCCGTTCTGCTTAGAGCGTGTTAGTTCTCTGAACCTAGAATGAAACATAAATGCATAGCTTTCCTGTCTTATTATTTTTGCATTATGCGTACAACAAAACTGCTTACATTTTATAATTATACTTCAGGCGTTAACATCTAAGCTGTTTATGAGGTTTCTGAAACATAAATTATAAGAGAGGGTAGACAAGGTGCATACAAATATATGGATCAAGTGAAAACAGGTTAATAAAATGAACACATACGCTTAAAATACACTGTTTATTGGTACACTTTTGACGCGCATTTATCTGTTGCAGATTCCTTTTTGAGACCTTTGAAACAATATCGGTTTTTATTTTTAATAGTTGTCAGTTGCTTATCTTTATTATTTTAACATAAAATATTTTAACTGTATTAATAATAGCATTATACGGTTAATGCTCTCTTAATTAAAGCTTATTTTCTGCAACAAAGCCCGTTTTTAAAAATGCAGAACATATACGGACTTGTTCTACTGATTCATTTTGCTGACAAATAGTTAATTTATGATAGTTCATTTTTACTTCGTTATTGGAATACATGTGTTAATATAAAATAATCAAGCATCGATCCTTTATACTGTTTTGAGCCAGTAACCAGGTTCTTAAGCGTTATTTTTGAAACCGTCAACACTCAAACCAGCAAGCATCAAAGATATCATACTACAATATATAGATATATATCTTCTGGTTTATTTGTTATCTTTAGCAAATATATGATTTTCCTAAGTTTCTTTTTTATTAGCAACTTGTGTTGGAATTAATTTACCTTGATACATATAATTGAAATCAGTATTCCTTGGTCGGTGCCTTCTGAAAACACACCGTTTTCATAATTTTCCAAAATGATATACATCCGGCTTTCTAACTTAACAAATTGCACATTGTTTTGTTACATATACAAAATGATGCTTTATAATACGAGCTTACGTTATGCAAAACTCCGTATCCGCATGTAATTTCAATCTGTTAGAGTAAGAAATCAGAAAACAATACAAATACATATATGGGTAATTAAACTAGATGGAACATTTTTTTATATATAAACACCATGTCAAAGATGATTAAGTGATTGAACGCTTTTGTCGCAGGTAGTACCATACTGATGCCAATAATACGCTAACATAGTGTTCCATGTTGAGATGCGGTTATTGGTAACTCAAAATTGTATTTAAGGGATGGGTACGGACATTAACCAACGAAATATTGTACACATACAAACCNTTATTATTATTATTATTATTATTATTATTATTATTATTATTATTATTATTATTATTATCATTATTATTAGTATTATTATTATTAGTATTATTATTAAAAACTAGGAATTCATAAATAAATATGAACACGTCCTTTCGAGGAAGTTGTGTATTATAGTATCCGATAATGAACTACGCTTTTATTTAAATCCGATGCATGGTTATTTTGATTATCTGCATACAAGGCAATGAAAATGTTATAAATGCATAGATTGATCGACAACAAGAAAATGGGTTAATATGTTTGAAAGATTTATTGAGCCGTACATGCTTTTGGCATGTTGCATGGGTACTTTTGAGAACAAAGCTGATCTGGATTCTGTTAGTACAGGGACAAGAAATTCACTTCAAAACATCAGCGAGCGATTATAAACGTCATAACGTCATAATGTTGTATCACACATCAATCGTTTTACCATATCAATCGAAAGGTGGTTATGTTACAGGATATTGTTTTCTTCTTAGACATTTAAGCATGTATTTTAGTTATTGTATAGATTAGTGTCTAGCAAACGTCCCCCTTATATTTCCTGGGCGAATAATTTAAGCATTAGTATCACATATAAGAGAACGGGAACATTTAAGATAGGCACATATGATTTGGGTTAGAACTATAATAAACTTATCATGTCCTTTACATGTATACGTTACGTTTTCCCTTAGACTTATTCATTGCAAAGTGTAAGAAATAGACGCTGAACACAATGCAGCCCAAAGAGTTAATAATGCATATACCATTGTGTTTTACGCGAGACTATTTATATAAGCGATTTCGCTTATGAGTCACTTCTAACATAATGAAAAAAAAATGTTACAAAGTGGGTTAGATTAATGCCGTTCAAGAGTAAAAATCATTATTGGAACATAGTGTCGGATCATTTAACGTTACGTAGAAGTTCCGATCGATCGTATATGCACCATTTCTTAAGTGTTTTCGGAGAACTGTTAATTTTCTCCGCATTTCTTTTTTTAAGGCTCAATCCTCTCACTCAGTATAGATTTTAGACTTCTAAAACTTGGTTATATGTTATGATTTCGAATAACTTTCAATTGAGGATTGCTAAGACAAAAAAAAACAATATTTAAAGGATGTGATAGTGAATGCATATATATATGCAATTACGATGTTAAGATATTACCTATGCGTTCAGACACTGGTCGTATCTAGGTATGTGGGCTTATGGAACATGGTTATTTTGATAACACATACGGCAATGCAGTACAAGTTAATATTGAAACAGTTGTTACGACCATCATTAGCGAGAGTGGAATGAATGGTAAAGCATCATAAAAACATCGCGTACGAAGATTCTCGGTCATAAATCGTGGACCCAATAAAACTCGATACAACTACGTTTCGATTGAGTCATTACTTCAGTACATACCGAAGTGCACTAGTCCTCAATGTAAATGAATGGCTATAAACCCAATGAGTTATGACATTTTAATTATAAAAAATATGAATGCTTTTTTTTAATATTATGTGTTTAAAGAAAATCACATTTATATAAGGCTTACAATTTTGTACTTTTTTCTTGAAGTGCTTTGCAATTGGTTACTTGTCTTTAATAAAGGACCGCTTTGCATACTAATGATTGTCTCTCGTGTTGGTGCATATTACGTTTCACGTGATGTGTATTTGAAAAAAAAAACAAACAAGAGGTTTAACATTCATTCATAAACATTTTACTATGTACACATACTATCAAATTCCGACGGTACATTTAGTACGGATTGATTTTGTAGAAAGTGCAATTCCTTATTTTAGTTGTTAACGTATAATTCGAGAATAGCTAAACACATTATTTAATACCACGCGAGCAGTATGATGATGGATATTATACGATTAAAATTGCATATTATATTTGTATAATTTTGAACAGAATAAAACTGTTATTGTTCAAACAATCGTCGATTTAAGTGTACATATGACTTTTTGGCAAATGTCCTGAAAAGGAATGTGTGTGTATAGGAGTACTGACGCAGTCTGCTAAACATAACATGTGGCATTTATTACGAGCATAGAATTACCACTTGATGTTTTATTGACGATCAAGATCCTCCCCCTCTCGTAAAATAACTACATGTCTGTCTTGAAACGCATAACCTATAGTCAATAGTAAATATAAGTTGTACACATTGTAGTTAATTATACTTTCGTTTATAATTTTGCTTATTATACACTGAAACACAAATTAGGACACACTTAATACCGTATAAAACAATCTGAAAACAATTGTGTTCATATACTAGCTCAGAAGCAGATGATTATTTGATATGTTTAGAAACAGTTACATGTGTTTAAGTTTTGCGTTAGACAGGTTAGACACTATTAGATTGATAGATATCTACAGACCGCCATACTCTTCTAAACTATGTGTACAATGTCCTCAGATATAACTGTATAATTGTTTACAACTTGTATGCGAACACAAGTATCAATTGAACTAAAGATTAAACTCAACTACACTCAAATGAGTGTTATAATTATCTAAAATAGGTCTATATTAACAACTTGTACTGCCTTATAGCTAGCTACGCATTTCGGTCTTGCCATATGCGCAAACAACAACCACCAAATATTCGTATTAAGTGTCCATCAACTGAGATATTACATAACATAAATTTAAACAGATAATAACAAATCGCAACAGTTCATTCAATCAGCTCTCGATGAGAACATACTTATAACGATGTACAGATATGTATTTTCACGTTCATGGCATTGTATTTATATAGAATTCATTTATTAAGATCGCATGCACCCCAAATACATTAGTTCATTAAAAAGTTACTCATTTCATATGCATTATAAAGCTATATTCGTTATTTTACAGCACTTGCAATGAATGTCCGCAACATAAAAGTCAAAAGTTTGTCAATACGCTAAAACTTGTTAGCGCCCAATTGCATATTTAATTGATACGTGCATTTCTTCTCAAATACATAATAATATTAATAATGGTTAGTACACCTTCGATTAAGTATTGCCCCTGTCTACCAAAAAGTATGCAATGCATCCTAAAAAGAAAGCATCATTTTTTTTTTAAAGTAAACTACTTTAATTTATGTGAAAACGATTTCATTTGTAAAAAATACATTTAATGATGCGTACGCTTATGTTCTAAAGCGATTTTTAAGAATGACATATAAATTGTATGTACAGTTGTGTACTCCAGGAGCCTTACATGTGATCGAGTGTACATAAACTCTGCAATAAATACCGGCCAAACTTTCATTATTCTACGCATTTCAATGCATTGTTTTTGTCTCGATTAGATGTTAGTCAGAATCAGTTCGTTCAAAATTCGTTCTGTTCAAGCGTTTGTGCCCTGGGGCTTTATTGAATTTACATTAAACATTAAACAAATATCACGGACAAATCGTCTTTTTTTTGAGAACTGTAAATACGTCCGAACAATCTAGTGTTTAAGTATTTTTCCTAATAGCTAGACAGCGAACATAATAGATACGAGCAGACGCGTTACCACTTATATGTGCCATGAAGTAGTATATGGGGGACAAAAATGGCGTCAGTATTTGTTTTAACGTCGATTATTTGTAAAGCCTTTTCTTGGTTATATTGTAACGAATAATTATGTCCCTAGAATTTGTGTATTCAGACTCGCTTTCACATAATCGATCCTCGTCACTGTTAATGAGTGTTTCTAACAAAAAACTGAGTTTCCTTGCCTAGGGCTGCTCGTCAACAATCTTAAAACGTCTTAGCTCTGACAACCAAGTTTGTATTACATCGTTATGTGTATGCGTTCCAAACAAAAAATACAATCATAAATCATCGTATCTCTTTGCGTAGCGTAGCTGTCGAACAGGCTAAATAGCATTATTTTGTTGGAATATTCAGTGAGTTCGAAAAGTTCGTATGTCGCGCACTCGTTTACCGCCAGGCATTGTTTTCTTGGATCGAACGGGAATTTTATTTTAACTCGATTGCAATCCTGCGGGCAACTAATTCGACGAAAGGCAATCCTCACTTTTACGATATCGGATTAGTTATATGAATATTTCTAGCGAGTTCGGTTGGTCGAATATAATTAACTCTTCTTTAAATGAATTTGCGTTACACATGTCTACAATCCATGAATTATATTCAGCGACCGCCGATTTCCCATATCAATTGCAGAGATAAAGCATCAAGTGAGAAGTCAGTTACCATCAGTTGATAAATCGTGTTACTTGACTAAACTTTATAAAAGTAATATGCTGGATATGGATATGCCTCAATTAAAACCGTGTACATCATATTCCGTATTATTGCGACAACAATATGTATAGCTTCTTGTAGAATACGTCAACATAATGCTGCATTGGTTTTTGTTTTTGTATCTTGGCAATATGTGATGATGAGAAAAGGATTGAAGCTTCCGTTCATGCTATATATACCACTCACGAGGTTTAACAAGAACTTTCGCGAATATGCCCTGCGTGAATTGTAGTACGTACTCGGCTTGAAAAACGGACGAATTAGGAGCCGCCACAGGACCTTGATTGGATATAATTAATACTAAACGAGGTAGACCGCTCTACGCAAATAGAACACCAAACACGATAGTGCTTTTGCACTCGGGGGTTCAGTATAATCGGAGTACTTTAGCGTAATCTGTAAATTCTTCACTTATTGGTCTATGCAAAACTATCAAATATAATGAATACTCGGAGAACGTTTGTATTAGTTGATCTTGATGACTTATTGTAATAAAGATATCGTAAATTGGTCTTGTAAAACGCATACATTTCCAGTGGACATATTGCCGGTCACGAAAATCTTATTAGTGTTTAATTCCTTAAAAAGCTGCTTACTCTGTAACATTTGCATTTTAATGATCTGATCCAGTGAATATGATAACATGTGTCAGTGTGTGTTTAATTTTGTGTCGGATATATGATCAATACACTCCAGAAACATTATCAAATGCAGCAAAATAGCTGTTACCATCAACCTTTCTTACTTAAAAGTGCAACACAGACCTAAATGAATTGTATGAAATAAAAGGTTTATTGTGTCGCAACATGACTTGATAGAAAATAAAATAGTCTCCATAAGGGATGAATGATAGTTGCATTCCGAGTAACTATCTATTTATTTCGTATCTTTAAATCAATGGTTGTGTGAAATTCCGTTGCTAGAGAACACATTAAACTGCTGCCTTTTCTTCTTACCCTTACTGAATATTGTACATAGAACGTCTATGGGGCGGTAAGGGGTAAGACGACCCGGTATTTATCACCTAGCACCTAGCAATACATGTCGGTTTTAAGTCAGATGCGAAGAATTATATTAAAAAGATAAGGTTAAGAAGAATTTACAACTGAGAACTTAATTATGAAGCTAGTGCGTTACTACTTGATCACTTATGTTTTGAAATATTCATATAAATTAGCAAGCACCCCGGCAAACTGACTAATTTGCTAACAGTGTTATTACATTTGCTCGTGACACGGTATGGTTACCATTGTAAAATACATCGATTGGGTTCTAAGCACACACTATAACGCCTTACGCGTGTTTAATGTTATGTGTTGCTCTCTGAAATTTAGATAAATGTAATCAGGCTTTCTTATCATAGCATTGTCACATTAGGACAAAATCATAAACATTTCAAATATCCAACAGCACTATAGCGTTTGAAATAATGTATGTATTGCATATGCCTATGTATTTACCGGTCAGTATGTCATAAATTTTAAAATGTTGAAGTTTGCATTATAGGGAAAAGCTTAGAATGAGTTGAGGTGTGTGCGCATGTTATTCGTATGGTATCATCAAATTTACAGTGTTCAGAAGGAATCGAAACAGAAAATGACATTAAAGACACATGTTTTTGTGCATAGTGATCTTTTCATTCAAAGCAACAATATTTCGTAATGTGCACACAAGTATTAAGTTAAGTTTCTAGTATATTAGGATATGTAAAACATTACTAGTTTATATGGATTTATTCTCGAAACGATCTGAATAAGTTTGTTTTTGTTATAGTTTTTCGTAAAAGATGTATGCATAATGCATAAATGAGCTAGTGTACTTAATTTTATTTAGCGGTGTGGCTAAGTGGTATTGTTCGTTTCGAGTGTGCATGGTGAAACTGAATATTGATACTATAATGCTGGCATCAACTGTTCAGCTATTAATTCTTGTTTAATTGGTTAGACTACTTTAATTGACGTTTGCTTCGTATTTTGCTAAAGCAATATCATTCTGTTTGCCTACAATATTCAATATATTTCTTGTTAAGTCATTTGTGTTGAATATACTTAGACATTAACTTATTTACTCACATTTTGCTCATTGAGAAATAATATAAGATACTAAATGCACAATTAACAACTTCAATAATAGTGGAATTGTAAAGTCCTTTTTTCACAGCGATTTAAATCAAATGATACCATAATTTTATTTCCAATTCAAACAAGAAGTAATGTCAATCAAAAAAAAATTAAACAATTCGTATAATAACATTTATGAAAATTATATTTCACCTGTCATAATTTAAATAATATGTATGCCAACAACAACATAATGTCAATGTGTTTTTACGGCGGATAAAAGTAATTCACATAACGCACCCTAATAAATACAGAGAGAAAACAAAGTGAAATGTTTGAAAGATGGCTCAATTTTTCATACTAGAATATATAAATAGATTTGTCAGGTTCAGAAAATAATTTGTCCATTGCGCAATTACAAAAGTGAGACATAATTGCAACTTTAAATTTCAGAATGAAATGAGTTAAAACATTTAAACAGTTCAGATAAATAAAGAACTTCACGTACCTTGATAGAAGGGCTGTAGCTCCGTAAGCGTACAGTCAGTTTGGTAAAACATACTGTCTACAACAGTCTAAGCTCCACTTATATAGCAGTCATTTTCGAAAGACAATCTAGAATGTGACATCGCCGTGCGACATTGTCAGGACTTATCTAATTGATTAAACAAACGCGTTCAGATACTGCAATTATGACAGCTGAATAGACAGTGGAAAATAAGATAAACAGCGATGTGTTTTGATTAAGGACGTTTTTATTTATTTATTAGTGTCATGAATGCAAACTAAAAGTTGTATATTTTGACAAAAGTATAACAGTTAACAGCAACAGGCCCTATAGGCATATACTTCAGTAAAAATAAGTTGCATAATCATAATTATAGATCTATTAGTTAAGTACTTTCAAAATACACGTTTATCAACATATAAGTAAAAACTAAATTGTTTCCAAAGAGATACATGGGTTTTTGAATATCGCGTTTTGACTGTAACCAGCGGTATAGTACAATGGTTTTGTTAAGTTTTCCTATCCATTATCATGCGTAAGAAGCAAATGGTTCGTATTTACTTATCGCTTAATTTTAATTGATTGCTTATGCCGCTTCTTGAACTATTCTTGAACTTATATAAAAGTTAGCGTCTTAAACCCGTTTAAGCTCCAGCTCCATATAAGCACGGATGGACACGGCAGCCCAGGATCTTCTCCGATCCCCCGGATAAAAAACCGGGACGATCCGTGTCCTTTTGGGATTGAGCGTCGACGGTCTTCCAAAGACCATCACCCCGATGACAACACGGCATCTACACGGACCAACCCGGACCTACACAACAACGACACGGACTAACACGGCATCCATACGGACCAAACACGATCTGCGCCGTACCGACAATAACTTGTATAAAAGCAGGTAAATTTACGGTGATTCCATCAGTCTGAAATTGAATCTCGAAGTTGTAACTTCGTAAACATAGCTAAAACGTCAAAATGCCATCTAAAATGAAGCGTATTGTCAAAGTGGGCCTTCAAGTTCCCAAAAGATCAGCAGCATCCGCTATCGATGAATTACAACAGCAAAAAGGAGAAACATTCTCGAGGCCCAGATCAAGATTGCCATTTTATTTACAAGTAGATCAACAACCACCCACAAAAAATGACGCCTTAAGAAAAGAGGAGACGACCCTCGTCCTTTCGAAGAAAAGGAGGTCATTATGGCCGATTGGCTCAATTGGAACTCTATTTTGAACACGAAAAGAAATGCTGCCTTATTCAACTAAAATGAATTTGTAGTCGGCGTCGACCAAGGTCATGAAAATTATGGAATGGTAATAGGTGTAGTACAAGTAGCTACCATTCGTAATCTCCCAGGCCTGGTCGTCTGGCGAGCCATTGTCTGACCCAGATGGTTTTTCTTCTCTTTTCTGTTCACTGGTTTTGATGAATATGTTTCGCGAATTTTCTATTTCTTTGTCGCAGCTTCGCTTTAGAAATCATGATACTGTGTTTAATCTGAGCTTTTGGCAGTAAATCCTGGCATCTCATCAGCTTGTCATCAGTCGTCATCTCATCGCCCATGTTGCATCGTCGGTAGCACAGGAGACAACCGAATAACTGCTGTGACGGTCCTTGAAGGACATGCGTCTGAAATGTGTTTCCGGACTTTCAAGGACGCACACGTACAACCAAGGCAAAAATACGGTTGTCCCCTGACCCTATACGGCTGTCCCCGGACCATACACGGCAGCTACATGGACCATCCCGGATGGTGCTATCATCCCGGATCATCACGGATCAGAGCGGCGGTTTTGAACTTCCCAAAACTGCCGTGTTGGCCTCCCGGAGCGACAAGGACATTTCCAAATGCTCCAGGCGTTCAACAAACACCTACACAGATGAACACGAAGCTTCACGACGGCTACACGGTTCGCATGCCGGATCATCCCGGATATGAACCGTGTTGATCCAGCATCTGTATTGTACTTGGGCTTTATAAATAAACTTGCGTTAACGACATACCGTCTTCGCCACAAATTGAAAAAAAAAAGTTGTAAGTCACATATTAAAATGTTTATACATATTTTTAACCATGATTTTATCATTTAGACGTAAAACTGTTGGGTTGCTGCTTTAATGTAAGTAAAATAAAATAACTAACACATTACATTTCCTGTTGACATATTACCTGTATATTTAAATATAAAAAGTATTAAGAATAAACTAAGATTCAATCAAGCTTATTTAAGAGTGTTAATAGATGCTATATATCAATGGTGCTAATGTCAAAAACACGATGTTTTATATGAGCAATGTTGTAAAATGACAAGTTGACACAACAATAAAGCATATGCAGGACTTTAAAGATTTAAGAATATTCTTTATTTCCGATACTTAAGTCTTAGAATTCATTGATTATTACGGGCCATTTCATTGTTCCCATACATTCTTAAGAGGCTATACATGTTAATTCTGTTAATTCTTCCAACCTAGAAGTCCACAGCTTTAAAAGTTTGTAATTATGTCTTAATTATAGATTATGTAGACTAAGGCATTGTAGCCCTATATTAGTCATTGATATCTTCTTCCTGGCAAAATGCTTAGTTCAGTATTGCAATTAGCTACCAGGGAGTCAATAAATGTAATGATGTTGATAAAAATAGCACAACAAATGTGTATTGTTTGCTGATTAGTTGGTGGCGCAAAATGTTCGAGAGAAAAATACCTAATAACTTACTACAAAGTCATAATATTAAACAAGCCAATATTACAATTAAGCACACTATATAAACAAAACAAATTATATACAAAATTACCTAGTAATTTAAACTAAAGTGGCCATATTTATAGTAAGTTTGAAATACTAAATCATTTTCCTGACACGAAAAGAGGCCAAACAGGATTTTTTTTATAACTAGTATGTAACTCCCCAAAATTGTTTGTTGTTTTTCATCATCACATAATCATTAAGATTATCATCACAATCAAGATCATGATCATCATCTTCTTCATTACCATACTTATTATTATTATCATCTTCAGATATAATCATCAACAACAATTTTACTCATAAATTAATAAGCTGGTTTATAAGCGCAAGGTTTTAATAACGCCATATGAGAATCACTGCCCCACCTCCTGGCGACCGTGTCATTAAACGTAACGGAAACATTTCCGACGTTTTCCAAAATATTTTTTTTTAAATGATCTGAGCAAGTTTCATGAGTATTCGTCAGAAAAGAGACTTCTATTGTGTTCACATAGTTCACATAGTTTATTTAAGCAATGTAAGTTAAACTTCCCAAACTCCAGTTTCACGATTAGTTTTCTACACGGTCTGCGTTTTGAGCTCACCTAAGAAATGCACATGGTGAGCTAGCTGTTTGGACAGCTTGTTTCCGTCGTGCGTCATCCGTTGTGATTCATGCGTTGTGCGTCCCTTTTAAAACAAACGACAGTGCCTCATTAACCGCTTGGCAGAGTTTAACAAACATTCACATGAATGCTCCCTGTGAGAACATTTTTGAAAGTTAAACAATTTGTTCCGGTCCGCTGCTTATACAGTTCACCAGTGATAAAAATATTTCTTTCACATGAAAAAGTTTCAAAATCTTCATCTCTGAAACCGCAAGGGTCAGGAATAAAATAGTTGGTCTGTAACAACGTATATCAGTCCTCTACAAAGTGTGCTTACATACTTTCCTTGGGGACAAAAATGCGCACGACCCGAAGGTCAATTGATTTAATAAAGTGTCTTATTCTCTGTAATCACACGGATCAGGGATATTATATTAGGTATTTAACATCATATGATAGTCTTCTGCTAAGTTCAAATTGTTCAAAGTTGGAGTTAAAATTGTTCACTCTGGAGGTCACTTGGTTTCCTTATACGAGATTGTACACACAATCAAAATCTTCTCCTCTGATTTCGCAAGGCCAAGAGGATTGGTATTTGGTATTTAAGAGACATGAGGTACTTATAAAAGAAAATTCGACTCATGTCTACTATGTGCTACTATGTTCATTTTTATACTGTTACAACTTTTAATGTAGATGGTTTTCGAAAATAGTGATGTTGTGTTGTGTTAAGAACCAGTTGATACCTTAAACTTAAATAAAGCAGCTACAAAACGATTTAATTGCTGACAAAGTGTTATAGGTACATTCTGACATTGTTCAATCTATAAAATGCATTTTATATTGTGTTTATCTTTCACTAAATATTTCTTCAATCTATACACCAGGAAATTAAAACAATTGCAATATGTTGTTGGAAATTAACATTTCTGCTTAAAAGATAATTTATCCTGATGCGTATTTATACTTGGCTGGTAATTGCATAGAAAGAATCTTTAGACTATATTTCATTCGATCAATCAGAATATGTTTTTATGTTTGATAGAGATTATCATGAATATTCTTGTTATTTTCCAAGAATAGCGAAGGATTGTATGCAGCAAAAGAATATTGGCATAGAACTTGTAGAACTATGCTGTACACATAATATTAATATTTTAAATGGTTGGTTAAATGAGGATGCCAAGAGATTTCAAATTAGTACAATGCCTCTGACAAAAACTCATAAGCAGATAATTAAATAAAATTTTAGGTCGAATAGTATGAACTGCATCAACAGTTATGAAGACGTAACTGTACAAATGTAACTGTCATTTAATAAAAACGCGGTCGTCTATATGCGCCAACCAAATCCTTAATTCCGGAATGACTGTATATACTTGTGACTTTATGAAGATCCTTAACCTATCCGTCTTATTATTATGGTATTTATCTTGTCACTTTTAGGTACAACATATTATTAATGTTACACCAACTAGATGTGCTGGAGAATCCACGCTTATTGACGAAGCGCTGGCTAGTTTTGGAGAAGGCTGTTATGTGTCAAATATATTAATTTGACAAAGCAAACATATATTTAAAAACCAGAAGATTACATGTTTAAAATGAAAGGATCGTTGCAAGACAGCACAATGCTTACTTATAATCTTAAGTTTTTGCATAAAGAATTGGACTTTATATTTATTACACAAAATAATGTCATACTCGATTTTTGTGTTTGAAATAACATTCCTGATATATTGTGTCTAGTTTTTGCAGTAGGCAAATTTCATTAACGCCAATGTAAATTTTGTTTCAACCCAGAGTGATAATGCATTGTAACAATCGTGCATTTAATTTGAACATCCGATTAGAGTACATGTTATCCATCACATGAACGATCTAAATATTTTATCACGGACGTCGAAAGTTAAATTTAAGGATCATAGTGACAGGACGTGTATGGTTATCGTGAATAACTATCTTCCAAATGACATAGGTGAAGTGTTACAATAACACTATTTATCTGAAACATAGATAGTCAAGATACTGGCTTAAATTTGTCACGGGTTTTACACGAGTTCACATCATGTCATAGTTCAAGCAGCCATATTTTGTACTAGTAAGGCGACATTGAGCTTCTCAGACGATGAACTTTGATTATACTAGTGTTCCGATTTGTTCATATCTTCATAAAGTTCATATAAGTATTATTAATGAATAATTAAGTCATGTGTGTTTTATTTGCACAGTTGTTCATAGATAGATTAACCGAGATAAATTATTATCTTACTTGAAATATAAATCTTCGAAAAGAGCGATTTGCGTTAAAAATTAAAACAAACATTTCATGATGTTGGAAGTTATCATGTAGATCTTATTGTGGTTCTGATTTTGTGAGTGACTTTTTGAACTACCTTTAACGACAATGCATAATGTATATAATTTACCTGCTAAACAAAAAGCCACACAATTTATTTACCATCACGATTTTTGTTTTGTAAAACATGGAAGCATGGAAGCAGTGACAAAAGGGCATAGCCCGTGTCCGAATAGGTAGAACATGTGCACAAAGATGAATCCTTTTAAATGAACTAAATTTACCACGATCAGCTAGCTGTTCGAACTGAGTTTATATTTAATACAATTATTATTTTAATATTTATCCAACAAATGTATGTCGTTAAAACACATTCCAAATTGATTTGTCAATTGGTAATATTTGGATTAATGTATTTAACATTTGGAAAGATATACCCCAATATGTATTTTGAGTGTATGATGACTTACTGCCACTATTTTGGCAACCAATAGTGAATTAGACATTTGTCCATAGGGCATGGATGCCCCCCCCCCCCCCCCCCCCCCNNCTATAGTATCTTTTTGTCTTAAAATTTCGCTTATGTCACAAATAAGTTATTTATGGCCAAATATGTGTATCACTCTGTACTGTGTGACTGACTTGTGTATCACCCGTCTCATAACCTTTACATGATAAAAATATAACATAGATGGACGATAAAATACACACACTTAGTATAAAGGGTGTTAACACTTACCGCTAATCTTAAACAATCTACCTAAACGAAGAAAACTGTACCGATAAAACGTTAAAGCATTAGCGTTCAATAGGAAATGTAAAGTGTCATCTAAATACACAGTGTATATCGCTCTCAGTAGTGAATTGTATTGCTAAACAAACACACGAAGTGTGTGTAGATAACACTGGATAATAATACAGCGTATTTATTTTAAACCTGTACAAATTGCATGTTCGAATGAAAGGGAATCAAACTTAGCTTTTTTTCAAAATTCAATATATATAGCGGTAGTCTCCCTTAAACACAGAAACTTAGACGCCTCAAAGCAAGTAAAAAAAATTCCTACCGATAAATGATTTTATAAAAGGAAACTCTGGGTGTCGCATAAGGTTTATCTGACACACTCATGACCGACAACATTTTCAGTAAATCATTATGTTATGAAACGTTCCTTTAAAATCAAACTTTAGTGGAAGTTAAACAATAATTATTCAACGATTGAATTGTAATATATAGATCTACTTATAATATATACACATATATACTCAAACTCTGGAAATACTGTACGTGCGTGCCTGAAGACGTAATCACGATTGCACCATTTTATTCATTTAGTTGAAGTACGCGAGTGAAAGCGAGGAAAAAATGAAAGGTATTGTTATGCTCCGGTACGTGGGTCTTATGCTATTATCATTAAACGCAACTCTATGGCTCAAAAGTTCAACAGGTTTTATTCATTAAACAACACAATTCATACGCATTCACAAATGCAACATCAATAAGTCTAAAAGTTATTTCACAACACGGTAACGCAGTTTAACAGACGATTTTCACCAGCACGCTTTGGGTCACGTAAGAGCCAATTTCACGTGATTTCCACTTCCGCGCTTTTCAAAACAAAGAAGAACTACTACTAAATAACACGGTATCTCCATGGCAAATGGCGTTGTAAACAATGATGCAATAGTCGCGTGGTTTAACATGTTACCCGCGCGTGTTTAAATTTAGCTCATTTCTGTCCATGGACAGAAATCGAAAAGCCCTATCTTTGTACTGAATTTGGGCATTTCTTGGCCGATTTTGACCAATTTGTTTGCACATCTGACATAAATACCGACACATTTTGACTCATTATCACTTTTTTGCGACACATATTCAAAATGAGACAATATACCAACATCAATTACGCCGGCTTTAAACCTACACATGGATATTAACGAGGAATGTCAGATATAACTAAACAAATAACTCTTAGTTGTACCATACTTCAAATGTTGTTCGTACCGATTACTGGAATATATGGCAGACCCGGACATTGTGTCTAGTTGTCGTATTAAAGGGACCTTTTCACGTTTTGGTAAATGGACAACATTGAGAAAAAAAATTGTTTCAGATCAGCAAATGTTCGTTGTAGTAATGCTATTTTTGAGGAAACGGTAATATTGAACATTTACCAAGGTCTAAAACATCCATAATATACATCTTTTGACGATTTAAAAACCAGATTTTTTTTTTACATTTATCAATTAAAAGCACTTAATGAGAAACTTCAATACATGCCAAAATCTGTGAAAAGGTCCCTTTAACAAATTTGCACACATTAGACGGGATTTCCCAACAGTATACATAACATTTTTACATTATTGCGCTTACGACTGCAAAGACAAAATTATTTGCAATTGTATAAAACTCTTAGCCGGTTGATATTCTTGTACTAGTTATTCTAAACTGTATTCTTGTTTTGTTTTGAAAAACAACAACATTTAATAAGATCGTACATAGCCGTTTAAGAGTGTTAAAAGGTGATCAAATGTTATTTCAAATTGGATAAAACGTTGATGAATAACAAACTAAAGCACAAGGTCAGAAGAAATGGTAACATAATATCAACGAAATAAGAGTTTATATCATTAAAGCATATATTTTTGCTTATGAATTCGCATTCATTTATGTTAGAACGACATGTACAGTGTTGAGAAAACACTACTTTTCCGTGCAGATTTGATCATAATAAACAACAATCTCCACGCAGAGTTGTCGTTCCATGCTCTCACATACAACCTCTGCCATCACAAGAAAATCCTACCAGATTCGGTAGGATGTTATTTTTTTTTTAATGTATTATATTATGAAAAGGAGTGTCATTTTATTTTATATTTTGAAAATAGTGTATAAGTTTAGGTTCATAATAATAAAAAAAAATACTTTAATTAAAAAAGTACAAATTACTGTTTACAGATTTAAAAATAACCGTTGATACTGTAAGACGCCCACGTGGTTCAACTATTATGACTTAGTTGGTAATAACGGCAGGAATTTTAGATCATTATATATATATATGGGACTTATTTTCCGGTTAAACATAAAACTCTTGTTTTAACAAAGGAAACAATTATCCGGCACATTCTTTTTCGTCATTGTTTTCTATGACGTTGATACTTTAAGACGCGATTATTGTATCACGTGGCTCAGCTATAATCACGTGGTTGTGCATGATGGCAGGGATTTGATCCAGCTATGCTGGTTCCAGTCAAATCTCTGCGCGGAGGTTGAAGAAACAACAACACATTTATAGTGTGCACACGATACTAGGAAACGCGTTGTATCGCCGTTGATGAGCTTTGTCAAGGTATGGATTAATTATTTGGAAACAAATTATTCTAGAAGAAGCAATAACTCCCTGAAAACACACCGTAGCGGAACGACATGACATTATGCGTACGTCAATCCCGTAGGGATAATTCATGTTATTTTTTTCATCAAAATTATATCATTAATTCATGTGACCGAAACATAAGATTAATAAGGAATTGCCATATTACCAATTACATTTATTTGAGCGGAACAACATAAAAAGGCATGTCCGACTCACCGGGATGTTGCTAATAACATGCCATTTAATTCCGATAATAAGTGTCCGAGATCAAAACGCGGCAAGGAATTAATATTCAAACGGCAATAATTTCCTTTAAAATTTCAGGGAGAGAAACGACCTAAATATATGCATACATCTAATAAATGGATATTAACATTCTGCACATTCGGATCATTAGTTCCCCCGAAATCCTTTAGAAAATGACAAACATTTATTTATAATCAAAAGGCAATAATGCCTTCAAAAATCATTGGTCCAGAACTGTCTGACAACTATGCACATTGCACCCTAAAGTGATACTGCATACCAATTATTCATTAAATTTCAATCATTAGTGTCTCTCGCGGAAACGACGTATTAATTATAAACGGGCAAAACTCCTTGACATAATCATCGGAGCGTCATAACCTGCTAATGATGCGCATGTGCACTCAATACGTATGATGAAAATCAAGTTTCCTCAAATTCGGATCAATATTTCGGAGATCTCGAGAGGAAACGAAAGTGTTATGGACGGACAAATGGTTGGACGTCTGAAGGATAATCGGGGAGATTCGTTGCAGACCCACGTTGACAAAGCGGTTGCTATATACATCTCAAGTTCCAGGGGTCCAAAAAAAGATCTTCGGCGTATGTAAAATTATAATGCACACAAGACCGGTTCGAACATAAACCCTATTAGTAATAGACTTGATTACAATACCACTCATAACTCAAACGCTTACGAGGACCCATCATAATTATACCGGTTCATGTTTAATATAAGGTACAAAATATATGTGTTTTAAAATTACATCAACACGATAAACATAATTAGGTTTATTTATAAGAAGAATAAACAAAATGTCTTTAAAAAAACGGCAATCGGCATTGAAATTACTAGTGATGTCATTGTAGAATAAATAAATATGCAAAGTCGACAGAAGAAGCTTGGTTAGTAAATGGCTTCTTCGATTACCGACATGCGCTCCCATTTAATAGTTATAATATATGAAAACCGGTAATACAGTTCGATGTACTACAACACTAAGATCACCGCATTGTACTTTATTTCAAATTGTTTAACATGTTTATAGTTTGAATAACATACTGAAGAATGAATTATATAGGTGCCTTTATTAATACGTCCTAACAACTAAACTATAAATGACCATCAGCAGTAAATGTATTATTATAAATTCCCTATGCTAATCAATGACTGAATCAATGGTTGATTTTGCGCTAATAAATCCGTTTGTATTAGCGCACCCGTTCCAATTTTAAAAGGTTACTCTTACGGGGTTGTTTTCTACTATCATTTCGCCAACCTGTAATGAGACATGTAATAAATCGCTAAAGCCATATAGGAAATATAAAGGTAGACACATCCTGCTATTGAGTTCCCTTTTCTTGCCACGGTTTTCACGTTACTGTCTGGAAAGTTGATTTTAAAGTTTTTTTTAAAAGTTATCTTGTTTGTTTGATTATTTTTATATTGTATAGCTGATAAATACAATTAAAACGGCCAGAAGACATGTTTTATTCATATTACATGTTTTTTCGAAAATCCACTTATTTCTTATTGATAAACGCGTATAAGGAACAATAAATTGTTCCTTTAGAAGTGTGAATGCACGTTATAAATTTATAGAATAGCACTCGATAAACATTTGGTATTGTTTTGATTTACATAAAAATCGTACGCATATGCTTTTTTTTAAAGCAACATATATGTTTAGCTTGAATAAGGAATACGAAACTGTTCCGTATGCCTAACTCGAATAAGGAATAAAGAACTAGAAACAAAGGCCAAGTTAACTTCAATCATATATTAAAGGATATAGATGTCAAGTGGTTAGTTTATTATTCAAATATATTTTTCAATCGCATACGTTAGAAGCTTATATTTATTTACGTTTACGATTACAGTTAACAAAACGAGTTCCATTCTATAAAACAGCAAATACCTAAATGTCTCCCGTCTCGGCGGGCTGCGCGAAACGACGGGATCTCGCGATAACATACACCTTGATTTCATTAAAGTTGATTTGATGCATGAAGTTTTTATTCAATGAAATTACAGGCTGTTGGCATTTATTTCACATCTCTGTAAAATAACAAAATATTATATAATATATTCTCCGTTTCTTACATGTATACTTGTACATGCTTGGTAGGTACATGCGTACTCGTATAACAGGCTCAGCTTATTTTCCTATTCTAACACATATTTTTAGTAGATGGATAATTGTGCTAGATTATTTATTGTTATCAACACCTTCGTTGTTGGGAAGCAATACTTTTTTTTTTATGTCCGTAGACATTGCAGCGGCTTATTAAATATTAACGATCTTATGTTACAGTAAGGTGTTAATGAAATTAGCCGATGTCAATATGACACGTCTGTTATATTTGTTTGCGCATGTGAAAGCTAAATATTTAAAAAGGTTACTACAGAATTGTGAAATGTTACTAAAAAATTCTTACAGTATTGTTTGTTTTCCGGCGTAGTGCGGTCTACTCATATTTAATGGCTGTCTTAAAGGGATTTTAGTTGTGCAATACAAATCGTTGTGAAATATTTCTGTACTCAAATCGTGGTTATTTGATGCGTATTGGATTTTCAAACGAAAATGGTAAGAGTTGTGATCTTTAGATAAAGAACGCTGTGCAGCGTTTTATATAATTATGTTTATTACACCGCACGTGTCTGTATCATTATATAGATTAAAAATATCCGTTCTTAGTAAGTCAATCAATGTTAAATGTAATTATCGGTAAAAAACACACACTTACTTGCAGAAATGCGTGCTTTTATTTTGTAATTCCAATTTTTGCCTTCCAGGTTTTTAATATTCCCAATGTACGTTTATGCAAACGTTGCTGTACAAAATAAAGAGTAAGTAGTGTGGTTTTAGTTGTGAAAAAAAAACAATTAAAAATTCAGTGTCATTATCTTAAGGGTTATTAAAAAATAATTTAATCCTCTGATCACAATTTTATGCTTTGCATATGTTCAGTTGTTCTTTTTTTATACAAGATGTTGCGAGGATATATGTTTTATAGAAGGCGTAACAATAGTCATTCCATACTAATGCGATTATAATCTTTGAATACATGTAATAATGCATTTTATTTATTGTGACTGTACACAGTTCTAAAAATGTAATGATGCTTATGGGAATACTGTTTCAACAGAATCGCGATGGCCTTTTTAACTTCATTTTACAGTCGCTTACGACAGAACGTAATAAAAATCTATGTTCATCATAAAACTGTCTACAAATAGGCCTAAACTTCACCACATATCATGTTATCACTTAAATCATTTTTTTAATTTAAAATATTCCAAAGAATACGACATACTTCGTTTATTGAACATATTTTAGTTGAACTGGATTTAAATATCCATTTGAACATCCTTATTTTGTGCATATATACGTGTTTATATAAAATAGGTTCCTTTCAGAAATACATATCATGGATTTGTGTGCTGACGTCATTATTCATGAGAACGGAGGCAGTGTTCGAGCCACTATGTAGGTTCCGGGATCCCATAGTTTTATAAATATCGGTACCCTTAGCAACACATTTATCCAATGAATCGATATAATTTATCAACACTTGTTTACATGTTCACTAATAAGCTAATAATGTGTGTCCATAATGTCGAAATTGGGATTTTTCGGTTTTAAGATCTTTGTTTCGCAAAACACAGTTTTTGTAGCTTCCAGGTAAAACAACATATCTAAAATTAAAACATTATTGTGTGAGATTTCCACTTTTCTTATTAGTGAATGTTGAAAGCTGTACGCAGTCCAAACTGATCATTTCGACCTATGACGCAGCCGACAACGGACTTGTGTACATCCAGGGCCAAGGAGACGCTTGCAAGCGTGTGACGTCATCAGGAATTGCGTTCTACGAATTCGATTTTGAGGAATGCAGAATAGAATGGGTGTGCACTTATTTGATAGGTCTACGTAACTATTTAATCGGATTTACTTGCGTACGTTATCTAACAATGTCCAATAAATGATTATTTGGATTAACTAACTTCACCATATGCATAACTTTGGGAAATAATCGACCCCGTTTAGTCATTGTTTTGTGTTTATCTTTCAAATTTTCCTGCTCTTAAACAGCGAACAGCATCAGTTTTTATCCACTTAAATCACGTCCTCTTCTGAAATGTGCAGGGTTCTTTGATGAGAGTCCTTATATATCGCTTTTGTCAAAAGTAAAAGAACTAACGATATGTATCCACTCCGTACATTGGAACACATTACAGTGCTTAACGTTAGTTTGTGTTTAGTTTAGTTTGTGATGTCTTTGGCGTCTGTTATGGTGCCTACTTGAACCCCCTGCCTGTATACAGAATACCAATATCATAATTATGGAACATCATCTGAAGGAAGCATTTGTACGAAATAGTGGAAACATGTACTTACCGGTACTTAGTATACTTTTTTTGCAATACCCAGTCTCGCTTCAAGCGGTATTATCGTAAGTGGTCCAGTAATGCATTGCACTGTTCAAATATTATACTAGTATCATAATGTTCCCAATAACCTGCATACGTTTTTGCAGTTATTGAATCCTCCAAAAAGTTATCCGCTCTAATATTCAAGCGGGTGTCTTGATTCGTTTTTTTTAAGATATTTGTTTCAAGAATAATTAAAGTAACTTTTATTATTATATATATCCGTATCGTACATTCGCATTCGCAAGCCAAAGGCAAATGATATAGGTTCATCCATTTGAAAAGGCCATTACTTACATTGGAGGCAAAACAATAAGACATTTATTCATCTGAAAACATTTTCGATGGTAAAACAAAATGAGTGCAATATTATTAAGTTTCAAAACGCTTGGTGCGAACGAATTTTGCACAAGCTCCGCTTGGTATAATTGGAGCTTGTAAAACACTCTTTATATGCTGATATACTCCAGATTTTTTAACATACATAGCATAAACAGACAATATATTTACGATTCCAATAAGTCTTATTTGTCTATTCCAATATATCAATGAAACACGATTTCTACAAAACTAAAAAAAAACAAATATTATAATGACTTTGGCTTTAAGAATGTTTGACTATCACATATAGCTGTCTATAGTCACACAAACTGTAATGGCATAAAAATAAACACACGATATTATGCGGTATACATTTATATTTACGCTTACATGTTTTATGAATGAGTATTGGCCATGAATGAGGTATGGAGCTCCTTAACACCCCAAATGCGTTTCATTGACCGTTCTATGTCGGTGAAACCCAAGGTTTGTTCATTTTTTAATGTTAGTTTTGTACGAGTGTGTTTTATCAACTACATTTGTTGTGTGCCACATTTCCAGACAATTGGTTCCTTGCCGTTATAAAAGGACCGCATAGTATAATAAGCTGCAGCTGAATTTTCCCTTTGTGTATATTTGTGTATGCATATTGAAATGCAACAATTCACAACCAAAATTAATCTTTATTTGTTACGATTTGTGCAAATGTTGAGACCATGTATTTTCAACAAAAAATCAACATTTAAATATGTACCATTTTAGTTCTTACTTCTGAATTTTGGATACTTTGTGTAAATATTAATTAACTATTCTTTATCGTTTTCTTTTTATTTTAGAAAGACAATTAAGCTTATACTTTTGGCTATTGTTTAACCTTGAAGAATGTCACTAGTACGAATGTTACGATATATCGTTAATTTTTGTTCCAACAATGAAACGGGGTTAGGTTATAAATTCAAACTGATTGAGATATTAAACGAGCGTATAAATAATTAGTTACATGTCTCAAATGTTTAAGTGGCTTTAGCATCAAAACACGCTAGGACTTTGAGGACTTCAAAAATACTCTTTTAACACACAAATGTCAAGCATTAACTCTAAACGTTTATTTGTAACATTTTTTTTTAAATTATTTTATAACATTTTTATTCCCCAAATTGTTGCACAGGAAATGCTGTTCCGCATCGTGGTGCAGAAAAGCAGAGGATACCAGATCGGGGCCGATAAAGTCATCCCCATTTTCTGCGTCGTCGATACAAGTGACCTTCTGGTTTCCAATAGCAACAACGCGTACGTCTTTGATTACATAAATGTACAATTAGAAATACCTGTCGTAATACGATCAACTTATAAGTATATGATCGAAACTACCATTGGTGCATAACACGTGTCAGCGTTGTTTGCACCAACAGACAAGATTCTCTACTTCCATAATTGTGGAAATCCGGATAACAAGCATATCGTTATACCACTTGCGACTATGTAAAACGAGAATGCAGTCTTTAAAAAAAAGGTAATATATATATATTTGGCTGACGTTTATATATTATTTCATTTATAATTAAATTTAATGTTACAATTATAGGACCAATTCTATTAGAACTCTCGAAACTGAATTTAAACAATACCCACACATAAGGTCAATAAAGATGAAAACGACAATTGGATGAAGATGGTCAACAAATTATGCTTGAATATACTTATGGCATTTATTTTATTTTATTTTACCTTCACTATTACCCCTACAGAAACAAGCAAGATGACGACAGCGTCAATATGACAGTTAAACCATCCGCAGCCATGAAGTTCTACAAGGTTGTATCGGAGGAAGAGGTCAGCGGGACAGAGGTCAAACTGTCTGATGTCCTTATTATGACCTTGCAGCTAGGCGACGAGTGGACAGGTGCTTGTTAACCCTTTACAACTCAGATACGCATTTTGACACGTGTGTAGTACCTAATAAAATAAAATACAATTGAAGACTTTTTAACTAGATTCAAGTTTTAAAGGCTTCATTTCCAACCCTCAGAAACTGATGAGCAGTAAACAGCATACAACCTGAGCAGCCTGCGAGTTATTCGCAGGCTGTTTTTGTTTTATGCTGGTTGCAAAAGCCATTATCCCTTTTCTTCTGAGCGAGAAAGGGTAAAATCGTTTCAACTTATATAAATATCTCAAGTAAAGTCTAAAGCAAATTATTGTTTTGGTGGTTCTCAAACCGGGATGAACCGCAAATGATCTTCATTAAGCGTTCCAAGGCGGTGATCCCAGTTGTAATCTCGTATGTTTATAATTGGTGTGCTGTTAGAAAAGTAGTGGATAAGAACAAGCATTTCTCTCTTGGTATAGTTTTTTTAGTCTCATCGTTTGATAGTTTAAAAACTACAACAATTTCATGTTTGTTGCGTGGATACAGTCAAAAGTATCACCGTACAAATGTTCAATGCTGTCATATATCTGTCTTCAGTAGTTGTTAGCAGTAGAGCTTACATTTGTTATATGGACGAAACATATCTACGATCTTTCTTACACCGTGTTTTGTTTATCAATGTTCTGTAAAAACTCCGCTTACTTGATAATTTTATATACTTTATAGATGGACCGTATTGCTTTGGATAGTAATAATTGAAACATCTATCCCACTAATCGTTTAAATAGATTTCCGATACCTTCGACACTAGTACATGTATGTGTTAAGCACTTGATTCACGCGTCATGTTTTGGCATTCGTGTTTTTAGCTCTACTGGCCAAAGGCCAGAAGAGCTTATGTGATGGCGTGGTTTCCGTGCGTCCGTGCGTCCGTGCGTTAAACTTTTTCTTGTTGACGCGATAAACTCCAGAGTTTTCATCCGATTCTTTTCAAACTTGTTCAGTGTCTTTATATTAATGAGGACTCGAACCCTATTGAAAATGGGTAACATCAGAGTAAAAAGTCCACAATTATCTCCCCTTGAACTTGTATTGGTCCGAGGCATTTAAGTAGGTTGTTTAATTGGTTGCAATTATTAATTTAAAATTGAATTAAATATAATCCATCTGATTATTCATTTGGAAAGGATGAAAGGATTTGTGTTTTCAGTATTCCCTTGCATGTTGACTTTCCATTCCATTGACATTCCAGCCAGTAGAACGATTCAGGCCCTCATGTGCCTCTTGTTATTTTCTGCTTGCATAGGTAAATTTGATTGAAGTAGTTTTAGACCCCAGTTCTTTTGTCACTTTTGAAGTGTATTTTTTTAGTGTAATTTATTGAGTAGTTTAACAACAATAATTGCGTTCTTTGTCTAGATAGACGGGCGAATATCATGTTAAAATAGTACTGTACCTCTAAGAGCACAAACAACTCAATGGAAAGTAAAATTTCTTTGCACCTCGAGTTTTTCCCAACTGATTGAGTGTTGTTTTTTTAATATTACAGATGATATAGTGTAAATATGGATGTGTTTTTTTACATTGATTCTTACCGGCGACTTCGATATCAAGGCAAGATATTGTATAGCTTCCCATGTTGTCATCATCGATGATTTGTATGTACATTTTAATATCTTAATATTTTTTAGCTAACTTCGTATATTCTGTTTTGTAATAAAATAAAATGTCGTTTTTGTTTAAATAAATAGTAGTTTTAACCATCATTATTCAGGATTTAAGGTTAGAGTGGGCGGAATGTTTATCTATTAACAATCGTTCAAAAACACAACACACTAAGTATGATAGTTTATAGGGTATATTTAGCACATACTCACAACTAGAAACTACGTACATGTATAATCCACTATAGTACAAAAGTTAAAACCTTCAAAAGCTGTTGAATAAAAGAAAAATGCGGCATCGCTCTTACAGTTTCTCTTTTGTGAATTACTCTCGACAGCGAAAGACTGTTTTTGATTTATAATAATTCTGGCATCTTTTCATTTGTTTTACGAGTTTTATCTTTCTCATATTAACTTGCATTTACTTGTATATATATTAGATCCTTTTTGATATGGTGAATTCAAACCCATGACGGAACTGTGAATTGAGCTCTTAATGTACGGTTAGCCTTTTACCAAGGCGTGGTGTAACCAATTGCTGCCACTTTTTTCAGTTGCGCTACTGACACGGACCTGTTCCCGAACTTCTCGCGTTCAAGCGCGGCTACCTCATGAGTGAGTTCGGAGCATTCCGGTCAACCAACAAAAAGGGAGGGGCAGTGGAGATGAACTGTACCTGTGTGCTGCAAGCCTGCAAGGGCGACTGTGAAGAGGTAATAAAGCTCACGAAAATTGTAATTGCTGCTACTGATGTGCCATATGGGATACAGAGGTTCAAAATGATGATGATAATGATGTTTATGTTAGTAAAAAATGTGGTAGTGTTGGGCAAGCGATAAAATGTCAGGCTGGTGCGGACGATGTTGTTTCCAGTGATGCTAATTTTTAAATGTTATTCGGCTCTTTTTATTGTTTTTGTTTTATATTTTTGACGTTGGTAGTGTTAATGTTGCTTCTGCTTATATTTATGACTACAACGCGGATGACTATTTACCATTTTTCATGTGTTTTATTAACTTTGTTTATAAGAGATAACCTTTTTTCAACATTCTGATAGAGATTTAAACGACTTAATAACTTAATATTTTAGAGAAAATTGAATAGCGGAGTTAGCTCGTTATGTATGGGATGCTATGCGCCTCGCTCTTGGAAAATCTGGATTTATGCATGTGCGCAAAGTATCGTCCCAGAGTATCAGTGACGACACTTTCCGCGTATATGGAATTTTTGGTTAAATGGATGTCTTATCTAAACGAAAATTAAGTCCAGCCTGCACATGTTATTTTGGACAATACTTTACGCACATGCATTTAGCTCAGTTGTCCCAGACAGCGGTTCATATGTTGGTTTCTGTAAAATGTTATGCTGGAACAAGTCTTTATTGGATACAATGACGGTGTAGACCCCTCCTGATACATAAAAGATGCTTATGCAAGATACAAATAACTTTTAACTGATTTTGTTCGAGATAATTGGAATTATTAACTGATTGTGTTAAAGATAATTGCATTATAAATGATTGTGCTAGAGCTAATTACGTTTATCGACTTCTTGTGTTAGAGATAATTACGTTTATCGACTGTTTGACTGATTGTGTTATGGATAATTACGTTATTGTTTGTGCTAGAGCTTATTACGTTTATTGACTGTTTGTGTTAGAGATAATTACGTTTATTAACTTCTTTTATTAGAGATAATTACATTAATCGACTGCTTTTTTGTTAAACATAATTACGTTAATCGACTGCTTGTGTTAGAGATAATTACATGTATTCCCTTTTCCATTAAAGTTCAACTGCATGGGCTATCCAGGCTGGGGGCGTAAGAAGCAAGACGTGACGCCTGCCAACGTGATTGGAGAAATCAATGCATCGAACAAGGTCACGAGCCAGTAAGAAAGCGTGGGGTCCATTGGGCATAACATTGAGAAGAGACAGACGGACAATTTCGACATTGACGTCGGGGCTCGGGTGAAAATTGTTGAGAAATATTCAGAAATCCGTGAGTATTTTTTGAACCGATAAAGGGTAAATACCGTGTGTATGTTCATTGGACAAAATGAGTTATGTTATAATTAATCGTATTTTGTTTTGTTTAACCATTTCGAAAACTGCGAGTTATCTTAAAATATTAAACGATACTATAATAAAGAGGTTTTAGAATAATTATAAAATGAAATAGACGCAAGATTAAAGTTGTGACTGACCTGTGCTGATATAATGTTTATGCGATTGTCCTTAACATCATTTAACATAATATTTATAATATCTTATGTATCCGTTTCCAGCAATTATTGTTACCTATATTTCATCCGTTCAAATTACAACAACTATATTCAGAAATCGTCACAGAAGAAACAATGTGCATGAATGGAGCGGTTCTCATCACCATTGTCGTGTTTCTGAGCACCGGGGTAGTTTGCTTGGGAGGTTCTACTTTCGTTTTCTACCGGAAGTTTGCCAGTGCGCATGCTCAGTCGTTGTTGGGACACAGATCAAGTGGCCTGCCCATTCGGAACGACTCGACACCTTACTATAGTGTTCCATTCGACAGAAAGATTTAAAATCTTTGTTTATATACATGTCATTTTCTGCGTGTTACCGTCGGTATATTTATTAAGGACAAGACAATATGTAACAAAACACCCTGAGATTATTATGTTTAATATATCAAATAATAATGATAAAAAACATGTACTTGGAAATATAAAGATAATGTCAGGACAATTGTCATAGTGATGTATACAGAGTTTTTTCCCATTTAATGTGCATGAAACCTTTCCACTTTAAGCTATTAACGTGTATAATACTGTTTAATAAATAAATGTATCGATCACAATAACTATAATGCGATATAGAATCTTGTGTTAAATGTAAAGAAGGCTTGTGATAACGACTTTATATTTTTTCAAACCTAAATTTGGGTTTGATAAGGACAGAATGCAATTCCAATGCTATCTATGTTCAATTGATAACAGAAGACAGCATACACATGAACAATTATATCCAATAAGGCCATTCGATACGGAGGACATGTGCATCAAACCTTTATCAATGTAAACGCCATCATCCATTTTATTTGTAATACTTTGTAAAACTTTGCAATTTAACTAACCCCACGATTTTATTCGAATGTATTTATAATACGACACAGGAGAAATGTATGAAAAAATAGTAATTTGCCGATTTAAATCGATGAAGCGCAATTCGTGTTATTCAGGGCGGCAAATGACAATGCCCAATGACTCATGGCCATTTATAGAGTAAATATATTGTTTGTTGAATGCCAATAAGCCAATTTTCAAATGTCATGTGTCGAAGAGTATTGTCTTTTATCTCGTTTAGATAACGTGAGTTTATGCCGTGTTGATTGTCGTGTGTCGGTCTCAACGATATACGTTTAAAGTGGTAGTAACGCGCAAACAGTTTCTATATCGATTTCATCAACACGAGTATCTGACGCGACGCCAAAACCTTGTTAATAAGTTTGAGATATAGTCATATAAGACAAACTGCAACGCCTCTGGCGGCCATGTTTTGCAACAGACCGGGACCATTTTCCTACTCGTGCTAGATATCATAAGAACAAATGATCATGCTCTGATAAAATGTCATGATTATGTCACCAAACATGTGAATTATAGAGTGTGATTCAACAACCCGCAATCATTTTCAAAATCAAACGAGATATCATACGAGAAAATATTCAGACTACGTTTGAGAACGTTTGGAGAAATGTTTTGACTTGTAGAGTGTTAGCGGTGCATCTCGGGCGAGAAGGTTTCACTACAGCCATATACAATATACTGCTCTTACCTTAGCGGCCAAGATTTTCATCAAATGAAAACAGTTTCGAAGTCGGCAAAAATGTCATTAAACATATTTTGAGCAAGTTTAATCAGGATTGGACCTAAAAATATCAGCGTAAAAAACGTTGCATTCAAGCCACTAAAGCCATAAAAGGAAACTGTCCCGCTCCAGGCTTCTATGCTTTTAAACGTACATCAAGATTTTGATAATAATACCGGACTAATAACCGGAGTGACATACCACAAATTAAGGGAGAGGATAAAATCAAGAAATACCATTTGCGAAAAGATTGTTATTTTTTTTATATAAAATTTGAACTATGTTCTTTGTTTTAAACATTACACGATACGTTTTAAACTTAAGACCACTCTGCTTACTGCTGGTAATTGTGTTATCTGCTAACCAATTACAATTAATAAAATGATGTCTAATATCGCTGTACTGTGAAACTAGTTCGATAACGCTATGTAGTCTTTATGTTATTCATTTCAAAAAGGCATTTGCGTTATATTTACTACACATATGCTTATAAGTATACAAAACTTTGCGTATTACCGATGAAAAGATAATAATATATAACTCAGTATTTGGTCGAACGTTATAGTGTACGCATACATCAATAAACAATTTCGTATAATTTCGTGCTATCAACGTAAATGTTGTAACGTTTTGAAAAAATAAGGCAAATGAAAAAAACATATTTCGTGCAGTTTTATTTAATTATTTAGGGATATGTGAATATATAGCATGCGGGACTGTTTTCGAAGGTATGGGAATTAAATACGATACAAACAAGATAAGCAAATGTTAAGTGGATGAAGTCTTCTAACTTGTTTGGATGTTCGCAAACATGTATAATCATTTCAAAGTATAAACCGATGGGCGTATCCACAAACAATACAGCGTTTTTGCAAAGCTGTTCGCTCTTTCTTGTAAATACATATTCATATACTAGTTCTAGAAACAGTGCAATTAAATATAAATGTTTACGTTTTTTACATCAAACGTCCCATGTAAGTTTCGACAGTTTACGGATTAGCACACTATATGGCACGTTGTAAAATCATGTTGAACATGCAACCATGTTAGGTTTCCATTTCATCCAATTAACAATAAATAGCTTTACGATAAATGAAACAAACTGATAAAACAATGATCTCGAATAGGAAAAAGCAACAAAATAAAGTGTCATCCAAAATAAATTGTGCACATTTACATAACTAAGCACAATGTAAGTCTGTAACGAATCGGAATCCGTATAGTCCGTATAGTCGGATCAAATATGCAAATATAAAACATATAACACAAAGAACATCGTTGGACCATTTTGATGACAGTATAGAATCACTCACAAAGCAATTTATGCGGCTAGGGACAACTTACAACTCGTCTTTACAAAATACAAATCTATTTTAAATACATGGTTTGCCATAAGATTGATTTGTGATACAATGATCAATATAATCAAACACGCCATCTTAACGATGGTAATATAATCTGTCATAGAATACATGTACATATAATTTTGTTATCGATTATTTGATGACATTGAGGTAAACAATATTGACATAATTATTTAAGGAATCCTGCAGTTCCAAGCGATTCACGCATCATCTAAATAATATACAAATTACACGTGTATATATAACCGGGAAAGTAACCAGAACATTATACGAAAAAAAGGTGTACGTGAAACGCATGTGAAAAAATGAAATTGACAATGACAATTTGGCAAAAGAAATATCGTAGATGGATGTTTTTTTACGGGAATAAGCAAAGCACAATGACACAATTCATTGGTTGGCTTGAGGTTGTTAAAGTTTGTGTTTTTTGTGTGTGTTATGTTTCGTTTCCGTTAGAAAATATATGTTATTATTTTTTGACAATCCGTGATTGGGCTTTATTTTCAGTTGGCAACTGCAATTTGTATTAATTTTGGACAACAACCGATACACATTCTGTTCTCAACGTTCGATTCGATGTAAAAAATGCCACGAGCATGGCCTAAATTTATAAAAAAAAAAAAAAAAAAAAAAAAAAACTAAAAAAAAAAAAAAANACACAAAAAATGTTCAAAGATAGCAAGATATTATTCATAATCCGGACATTAAAAGTATGGATAATTTTAATGTGCATAAAACGTAAAACCTGCGTTTAGACATGCGCACCTTTCAATTGAAAACAAAATTCTACACCAGAGTTATAATTTCTTGTAGAACCGTGCTTGCGTTCGGTCTGTTATCTGGACATGAATCCCAGCATCTCTCAACACAACGTGCCAGCCCCTCTGGCATCGGTTGTTTTGCGGTGCAGCTCGGGCGAGGCAATGATTTCAAGGATGTCTTTACCACTTGGCTGTCGGTTCCGGCTAGTCTAAATGAATTTAAAACAACAATTGCTACGTGACATCGAATTTAAAGATTTATCTCTCTAGTCACTTTGCTTCTCTTAGGTATAGATATGATAGCGCTGTCACGCACAGTATTATGACGTCATTATGTATATTGTTATAGATTTTTTTTTATGTTAATCGTTTTGTTCTACCATTTGTATTTGGTATTTTTAATCACGAAATAAGCAATTGGAAAAAGATGAGATACATAGAATGCATTTAAGTGTTGAATACAGAATGATACGATTATTTGCCTGTGGCTCAGGTTTTTTAGACTCGCTCAAAAAACAAACATATCTGTATTCAACACTAAACAAGTATTATCGATATTAAACGTAAGCTTCGTCAATTCAGATGTGAGAACAAAACATGTTTCAGTGCATTGTTTTAACGATTATAATGATATGCATGCATTCTTACCGTCCATACCAGAGCTCCCATAATAAAGTGCCTAAATTGAAAATGTCCGTTTCCTTGCCAACCATCCCACCTGACATTACTTCTGGGGCAATTAACCTCGTGCAATCTATTCGGATTGCATGATTAGGTACTGAAGGTTCTAGGATTTTCACCGCACCGTGTGTCCACTACAAAAGATCGTTTTCATTGAGAATTTCGAAACATTTATGAAGATAAACATTCACATGTTATTTTCGACAATAATTAATCAGTATTTAAATAGCTTTTACAAACAAAATATGACAAAACATGTCAGACATCGTTGTGATTGTCAGGATAACAATAATCCAACAGTTGCAGACATGTTCCGATAAAATTTACAGACACATATAACGGTTTAAATGATAAAACATCTGTTTTACACGCATGTACTATAATAAAATGAAACATAGCGATTCACCAAAGTGTTTGCAAGACTCAATTGCCCATGATGTTGTCCTTTTCCGTGTAGATATATCAACGCCGTGCATATACATTGGGCTGTTCGGTTGTAGAATTGCAGCGCCTCTTTCCGCAAAACAGATTCAATGTTTCTATATATAGAGATATATGTGTGTTCAGTAGTTTGTACTCAAGATGTGAACATTCTTCACATTAATTTCATCTTGTTTTCAAATACTATCAATACAAACATACGAATTATTTAGAATACAATTATTATAATTTTCGTACCCGCACTGAAGTTTTGGAGTGCTAAATATGTAATCTTGAAGAGTCTTATCGCATCTTTCAAACATGAACATGAGCCGGGAGCTGCTCGGTTCCGCGTCCCTTGTTCCGACAAGAGCTGGTAACATGTCCGTGTAGCATACTCCTATGAAGCGGACACTATACTCGTGTTGAAATCTCCTGCAACAATGAAGTGTTTGTTTTAATCAATCAATGCTTTAAAACTTTAATAATTATGTAAATTGTATTGTCGTATTGTTGTACTCTAGTGTATTGCATAGGCAGACTGTCAATTTGCCTTTAAAAAGCAAAAAAAAAAACGGGAAAACATCTCCCTCATGAAAGTGCATCTTGAGTTTCATATTTCCTATATATTTCTTTACCTTGTTTTCATAACTTGCTGTTTCTTACCTTAACATTTCCAAGTGGCCCATGTGGGAAAACAGATCGCAGGAGCGACCATTAACAACCTTGATTGTTACGTCTGCTTCTAAATATTCAGCTGTGTAAACATCCGAACAATGTCCGCTAGTTATCTTAACCAACGTTTTAACTTTCATTGGGTTGAATGTATCATGAGCTAGGAACTTTAAATGATAAAGTCGTAAATTTGTAATGTGGTCTTGCACGCTGGATCGAACAGGAGAAAATTCTGCCACAATCGTTTTGGAATTGCGGGTATTTTTCAGAAGATCATCGAGCAAAACCTTGTTAGCTTTCATTGAAAATGGCACAATGTGTTCGCACATCATATCGATGGTACCTTCTAAACGTGAGAGATAATGTTTACGCACCAGTTTATTGATATATTTTTTTTCAGGAAATCTTTCAAAGCTCCTTTAAGCCATTTGTCCAAAAACGGCGAGCTGTCTTCGTGGAACTTATCGAGATCTTTCTGTAGTTTAGCTACTACTCCAAAAACAACTGGAAGAGCCAGCAAACCTACCACGCCAATTGAAATATATGTTGCAATGTTTAATATGGGGGTGTCCGTAAGAAAGTCTTTCACAAATCCTCCAATATCCCACAACGCGTCAAGAACAATATTTCCCTCATAAACTACAAAGAGAAAAAACAATTGGCATTAATCATACTAAGGGACCATTTCCAGGCAAAGGTAGCAATATAAAAATAGTAATATGTATTTAATCGAATCGACAATGTCGCTAATATTCTGACGTCATCTGAGATAACTTAAAGCCCCGTTAAATCAGTGTTCCTTATATCAATAGCAAAAATTTCAACGTCAGATGTGGTCTGGTAAAATAGATTTAACGAGATACAAAATGCTCCTTTTTATGTTTTGTGTGTGGCACAATATATTCCATTTTAATTTCCCGCAACGATGTATTTTCATAAGACACACGAACACTAACTTGGTACATCAACATGTGTTGAATATATTGTTCCACACATATTGTTCTTGGTTTATATCCTTTGTATCTTACTCCAAAACGTTGGTCGATGACCAAAAACAAACACTTACACTTCAATTATAAACGTTACCCATTTTATCACTCAAAATCATGTTCATAGTGCATACAGGAATCTAACGGATCGACACTCTTAAAATATATTACACGTATTAACCTTGCAATCTGGATTGTGATTCAGAGACACCCTCGATGAAGTGTTCAACTTCTAAGTAAGCCTCTCGAAGAACTTGGCATTTATTTTCAAATGCTCCTTTTACCATTTCTACGGTGCGTTGGTAGTGTTTCGAGCTCTGTTCCCATGCGTCTATTTCCAGCAATATCATCTTCAGGATGTGTGTCCGTACAAGCTCTTGTACCCCTAAAATGTCTGTATCAGTTGGAATATCCAGATCCTTATTGGCATAGAACCTACTTTTTATATCACTTTTAACGCTAGTTTGCTTGAAGTGCTTTTTCAACAATTCAGTCATCTCCATACATTGCGAATTTGCAAGTTGTTCTAGTTCCGTTTTCATCTGCAATATAAATGGTGTTATGTTGCAAATGTATGAACGTGTGCTTTGATTCGTACTTGCGTTGTTGTTGTGTGTATGCGTCTGCATGTGAGCGGCTATGCATGTAAATGTAATATATGATTGTGTGTGATTGTGTAATTTAAATCCTTTAAGGAGAGATGTTTTTCTATTTACCTTCTCTGTTTCTTTGTAAAACCGGTTAACGCATTCGAACTTTTCACGTATGGAACCCTTTGTAACTTTTGCGTTTCGGGCAAAGCTGATTCTATCTGAAGCGTATTTGAGAACCTGCTGCGTAAATGAATCAAGCCAACTGAAACAAGTTTTGATAAGCACTGTCATTTATATTAAAGAAACAAACTACAATGATTCATTTCGATCATTTAAAATCTTGACTCTAGTGTTACCTGTAGTGTTTTTGAATTGTTCCAATCTGCTGAGCGTCAACCATACGCTTCAGTGCATAAAGAAATCTCTCCAATTTGTCCTTTTGGCAATTGGACGACAAAAGGAATCCTCCCATCTGCGGATGAAGACAACTTTGATCTCAACAATAACAATACAATTTCAGTATGTGATTTAAACAATTTTTTTTTAATAATATCTCCGAATCAACATTTTAATGGTCTATTTATTTTGTTTCTTTTCACTGTGGAAACGTATCGTTTGTAATATAAAATTGTAAAAAGTTGTAAGATAAGTTAGCCAATTTATCAAATCAACCAACTTTTAACCATGCACATCCGTCAAGATTTAAGATGTGTCCGTCTTCCGATAGTCTTGGAAAGAATTTCTGAACGTTTGCAACAAGTTCGTGCCAAGATAATGTTTCGGATTGCTCCTGTTCTGCATCCTTGCTCCCGTCCATGCATACAAACATCATGTGTCTGGGATCGAAACTGTTGAAGCTGAATTGTTTTTTGTTCCCGTGTATATGCTTACAAAGCTGCATTAACTGAAAAGCAAATAGATGCATTTCAATTATGTTATAATGATATAATAATATTCCAAAATGTTCAAATATGATTATTTGATCAATTACAAGTTTAGAACGACTGATGCTTTTTTTGACAAGCTCGTTTAAAACGGATATTAAATGTCTGAGTATTGTCGACTATGTTATAATTTTCAATGAGTCATAACTTAAACAATGTAGCTTATGCGAATGGGCTTACATAAAAATTGTTCAAAATAATTTCACCTTGTCTTCGTTTGCACAATCCGTGGTAGTCGTTCGTAAAACATATATCAGAATTGACGCGTCGGATACAAAGCTAGCCATTTTTTCCGAATCTTCGTTGGTAGGGTTGCTGATTATTGTTACGTTTGTCTGCAATAGGTTTAATATATTATAGCATAGTATTTGATGAAAATAACTTTTCCAACACGGTATTTATTCTTACCTGTCATCAAATTGATGATGGTAGCATTGTCATGCAGTTTATGATACTGAATAGCTAAATAATCCAAAGATAACAATATTTTTTTTTATTTACCGTATTTTTAAAATATGGTAGATGCCAGTAAAAGTCTACACGATGACAAGTTTTCCCTTTCAATGTTGTCTGAAGCTTTTTCCATGTCTTTTTTAACGACCTACTATTACAGTGAATTGTATGCTCTTCGTTTTCCGCCATCTGAAGCTCGATGTATTGTTCCTCTCCATATGGTATGGCGTGAACGGTGCAGACGATTGACGGTTCAGTGACAAGAAAGTACGGAATAACCTCCGAGCCAACTAATACGTTAATAAAACTGCGCACAAGGGATTCCGTTTCACCTGTGAATTATTTGCATTTCCTTAGACAATTATGACAATTAGATCCGTTGCTAATATAACAATTATTACAAAGATTTGTTTTATTCAAAAAACAATAGCAAGTAGCAAGGTGACTGAAACCTTCGAAAAAAGGAGAGCTAAATACAAAATAGACATTAAAACTATATAGTGTAATATGTACCTGCTACAGCAATGTTGAAATCCCTTACAAGAGCCCCACTGTTATCTGACAGTTTTATGGGTAATTTAACATCATACAGTTTTGAGAACAAATTAGAATATTCAGTAGGTAGTTCTCTTTCAAATAGGATTGTTTGGTCGTAAAGGTCTGCTAAATCTTTCTTCATTTGTATTGCCTTAGTGAAGACATCCGACATGTCGAAGACTATCTGAAAACAATATGAAGTACGAATACTGGTGAAGTATAGCCTTGAGGAAATAACATGATGTTACATGGTTAATATAACTTGTTGGTACACACGCGCCCCGGGTTAAATATCCGGTCGTGAGCTTTGTTGATGGTCACCATACCAGATTGAAGTTTTCTGCAGCTACTTCGCCCATCCACCCCATTGCAAGACCACACCAACATTGAATATCTTTAAGTAAAACAAATAGCTGGAAATCAAACAATTATTCAAAATTAGTCTCAACTTTCGTGGATCTAGTAAGTTGGTTTAAACACTATTTATTTAGGTAATCGAAAGAACATATTAGCAATACAATACAAAAATACAAACTATTTTCGAACAATATAACAGGCAGGTAGAAATTGCAGTATTGCTTAACATAACGATTGAAAAATACAATTTGACAGAATTGAGAAAAAAAGCTCGAGGCTTATGCTATGTCTCTCTTCTGAGTCTTCTAGTAAGTTAATTAAGTTTAAGCCCTGCAGCACACAACTGGCCTTCTCAAAATGACACCTAAAGCGCAGACGGACTTTATGGCGGAAATTCACGTATGCAACACTCATGAAACAAGAACATGCCATTATAAAATGTAAACGAACTTAACTTTCTTTTTAACTTGATTTAAATCAGGCATATATGTTCTTTTGTATTTATAATACTACTAATAATTCATATTATGAAAATAATTTGGATGTCGCATTTCTGTTATTCGTCACATATTAGCATAACAACAACACAGATTCACCATTTTCATGAAACACATGCACTTGTGAAAGTAAAGTGTGTACTTTAACGATTCGATTAATTATTATTTCAACATAGACTCAACGCTTGTTTTTAAGTAATACAACTTACTCCATAGTGCGTTGCACATCGCAGCGTTTTAAAGAATTCCATGGTAACCTTCGATTCTGCTATATCCTCTGCGGTTGTACTTCCACTCTCGAAATCATCTTCATGAGTTTTATTTTTAGTTACCCTTTTACGGCCACTCACTTCATCAGATTGTGTACACGCGTATGCCATTTTTATTTTAAAAAATCATCTGTAATATCTCAATATAATAAAGTACTTAAACAATCAGAGAATCATAATTTACAATAAATGTATCAATATTAAATTTACAAATAAAAAATAATCCATTTTCTCATGAGTACGTTCTTGAATGTCCTAACCTCACTATCCAAATGAACGATATTTTCTTGCTATCATTTTTTAAAACTAGAGCATGCGTTATCCAAATACGGATAGCTTTCTTGCTAATCAGAAGTAAAAGATAACAGCCCTCTATCAATTTAACTTGCAGTGTAAATAATATGTACGGTGTGCCATTACTGTCCTTGTGATATGAGAATATTTACATAACTCACAATGGTACAATGATTTGTGGAACCGATTGTACGATAACACAATGTTACGATTATGCTTGTGCTATAACGTTAGCAAGATGTTGAACATTTATAATGACATCGTGCCAAAATATTGTCTTTGGGGCTATATATCATAAGCAAGACATCGGTCAAGGTTAAAAGTCTATTAGTCCGACATATAACCTTTAAGTTGGACCTTAACAATTGATGTTGTCTGAATGATAATAACTATCCGGATCGCGCGCGTGACATTCCAGTCACTTTATTTGAAACGGCTATTCTAGGCAGCTTCCGTTACCAACCGACAGACCGGACGATTTATCATGTGTTCTAGCTATTTGAAGTGATGCAGCAAACGTTATCCGAAAACTCAGTTGTTAAATTCGCGACTGCAATCATATGAAGCAAACATGACAGAAAACTCAAACTAGAATACCACAAAAAATCGGCTTTGACAAGAAATTATCAATTTGGTGATAGTAAGTGGAAACAAGTGACTTTTAACACATAAAAATTATTGATAAAATGCTGATTTGCACAATTAAAAAAATCGTTGTGAATTAACAGATAAAAGTGCGTCCAGTATGCAATTGGAAATTCTTTTTCTTATCTACTACTTTTATTTCGGAACACCAAATATAAACATTAAATGCAGTAAAACTATTTCAGTATTTACTGATTGTGTGCACATGCTGTCCGGGAAAATTATTCCCTATCGTGTTTCTGAAAGTCAACTTTAAGTCTTTACACGTAACGTAAAGAATACAGTAAATATTTTAATGTGTCCTTTGTCCAAACTATAACTATCTGGGTACGTATCGCAGTTCATATTAAAATAATAGAACCATGTATAAAAATATTACAACAAAAATTGAATTACGTCAAACAGAAATGTATCATATCAAAGTATTACAGTTTTCAAATTATTGAAACAAATATTGAAACAATATTCCATGATGGTAATTTTCAGATTTCGGAATTTAATGAATTGCAAATAACTTGAACTGACTCTCACTTCCTACAAATGGATACGATACAATTATGCATTTTATTTTAAACAATAAACCCGTTTGAAAACCAATTGAAATTACTTGATCTGACGGTTTGCGTATACTATATCAGGTGAGTTTAACAGTAGTTGAAGTTGTCTCCGATAATTGTAATTTAAACAGGTTGACGTTATACTATCTTTGTGTCAAAAGTTTTATTTCATCACTTGGGGAACATTAAGCATGCGGTAAATACATCAGTCATGTGTGCTGATAAGATTAGCGTGTAAATGTACTCACAATTTCGGCATATTATATACACTAAACTAGGAACACGTAGCATTGACATGTTTGTTCTTTACGTTCCCATAAAACATGTTAAACACCTTACCCTAACCCTAACTATACCATCGTACTGCCTTCCCAACAAAACATTCCCAACTAAAAATACCACCCTTACCCCACCCACCGTTTAACCGACCCACTGGTCGTCATTCCTTCCAAACTATCGACTAACATAAGAACCTGCCTAGAAGAATTGACACGACATACTACAAGATACGAATTACAGCATGAACAACAACTTAAACCACGAACTACAACTTTAACAACGTTAGCATACGTTATGTTATGATTCTATGAGAATGTTTTTCTAAAGTTATCACTTTTTTCAAACTTTTAATAATTTCTATATGGCCGTTCACATCCCATAATACATATGGATTTGTGAGCGATTTAACACAAACTTAAACAATATCTCTCTGTCTCTTCCCCCGTCCCTCAAGTTGTCAAGAACTCTATATCTACCCAGTCTCCAGCTCCCAGTCTCTTTCAGAACGTTGCAAGAACAGAAACGGACATGGGGTGGAGGAGACAGTGAGTAGACAACGTGCTGATTAAGAGGCAACAACTTCAGCAATGACGGGACGATTTCAGCATATGTTAGAGAAGAAGAAGTTGCCCAAGGTGGGAATCCTGTCTCTGGTCATCACCCTACCGAAAAAAATGACAACCTTAAGCCTCATCAGTCATCCAAGCAAAATCATGTTACACGTATCATCCTCTATCGATTGAAAACTATATTTGAGAAACTTCTGGATTCAAAGCCATCTGTCAGAAACACATGCAATACCAACGTGAACTCTCCCACAACGTCATAGACCTTTAGAAAGCTTTCGACCGCGTTTGGCATGATGGCCTATTGGCAGGTTCTGAGAGGATTTAACATTGATTAAGGGCTGGTACGGAAACGCTAGTACGTCTCAATGGACAGAATGGGGACTTCATCTGGACATCAGCGGGCGTCCGTAAGGGTTTTCTGCACTCCCCTAGAACACCACCACACATCCATCTCCATCGGTTGAAGACCCTATTTTGAGATTTGCTGATGGCATTTACCTAATGGGTGGCACAAGTAGCGATCTCAAAGACCTCACCAACATACTGACAGATCATGAACATACGGGATGAAGGTCAGCAATGAGAAGTCGAAGATCATGGTAAACAGCACGACGAACACCAGTGCAGACATCACCATGAGCGGCCAGAAAATAAAAGAAGTGATAAGCTTCAAGAACGTGGGAGCAACCCTGTCTAAGGATGGTACCAGTACCGCTGTTTTCCGAATAAGAATTGCAATGGCGACCACAGCGATGGACAGATTGAGCAGGTTTTGACATCGAGCTACATCAGCTTCCCCTCCAAGTACAGGCTCTAAAAGTCCCTCGTAGTATTTATCCTACTGTACGGCAGCGAGACTCCGACACAGAACGCAGGATACAGGCCTTTAAACACAAGTGTCTCCGAAAACTGGTCCGCTTCTCCCACCTGGAGCACAAGATCAACGAGTACGTCCGTAACATTACTGCAACACTTGTTGGCTCTCAAAAGCCCCTCCTGGCGAAGGTCAAACGACGAAAGCTGGCTTGGTTTAGAAATATCACCAGACATGACTCTCTGTGCTAGATTGGTCTCTTGGGCACGCTAGATGGAGGCTTTCGTTTAGGCCGTAAGAAGAAAAGTGGGCAAAATGCCAATTCTAAAGAAATTGCATTAGAAAAAAAAGGAGATACAAGCAAATTAAAATTAATGACTAAGACAATATAAAACATAAAAACTTATCCAAAACGTGAATTGCCGGCATAGCGTTTTAACTACCAACTTTAAAAAGCATGTGTCGCGTAGTGGTAGTGCGGTATATTTTGCTTCTTAAGGTCAGGTGTCTAGATCACAGGACAGGTACAATTTGTTTTAAATCGTTCTAGCTATAATAAGGGTTTAAAAATAGTTTAGATATTAAAGTTTTTTTTACATTTTTGTAAATTAAGAAAATCTGGGAAAAGGTCCCAAAAACAAAACCTGTACATAAACCAGTATACAAGTAATAATTTAAAGCCGCTTATTTCGGTTAAAAAGCCCAAGTATTTTCAGTTGTTCGATTATATCATGCTTGTATTCCAATAAAATATAATACCGAGATTCGCCAACTCAAGCATTGCTTGACAACTCTCCATATTAAGACGTATATTAGATGGCGTTTCGACGGAAATGTTCCTTAAATATACACATGTATTTATACAATGAATGGGTAATCTATTCAAGCTGATAATTCTATAATGATTCACTGCATACTCTTAACAATATTGTCTTATTCTGTAAATCAATGACTGTTTAAATTTATATATTCCTTTAATTTGTAAGCCATATACTCAAGCCAGGTGCGCATGTTCCTTGTAGAAGGATTATACCTTTTTATTTTGTTCGTAAACTAACCTAGTTTCAACAATTGAGTTTATTTTATCTAGACATTTGCTTCAACGTGCGCCAAACGATGCAACCTTTAGCTATTTATCCTTTAATGTCAAAGTTCAACTACGTTATTTGCATTATAAACACACAATCACGATTTTGAGGATACTCTCATGCTCATCATCTGTCAAACGTTATTGATAAAAACTATTGAAATCAGAAATAATACCCATACTCATTTCTTTTATCAGAACAGAACAAAACAGAACAGAACAGATAGTTCATTTACGACTTAAGCATATACAGCTCATCGTCAATTTCTTTTATCGACACTCAAGATAAAACGTAATATTTAATATTGGATTGTTTGAGTGTTCGTTTAAGATCAGACATTTGTTTGCCAAAAATAGAGTTTTGGACGCGGAAAGTAAGTTTTATTATATTTTTTTGTATCCTTTAAGAATTGTTATAAAGTAGAAACTTGTCATAACGCTGTTCAGAATGTCGTTGTGAATGTCAAGCTAGTGAATTGCAATACGAGTGCAATGCATCGGTTAGGCATTTCGTTTGCTCTACCAATATGAGTTTACATGTCTTTGATTATAATTATTACAATGTATGCACTTTAAACGCTTTACGATTTAACAGTCACATATATCGAGCAAAATATAAGGAAAACATTCATGCTCGTGATACGTTTTTGAAAACATGTTACAATGTTGTTTTTTTATGTGGAATTAATTTATTTTCGAAATGCAACAAGTAGATACAAAGCACATGCATACGTAAAACACATAAAGATACAATGATCAGACAATGATCAGTCAATGATCAGGCAATGATGCTTTGTCAGGTTGTGAATAAACCGGTCAGTTGACGAGTCGGATTTATAAATGTTCAATTTATAACTTATTAATGATTAACGAATAACATACTCATGTAAAACAATTACAAACGTTACTTATAAAAGCGATTATCACGTCAATGTTCTTAAATAACATACTTAAAGTTTCTGAAAATCAAACTTGTTTGAATAGTTTGTAATTCGTCTCAAATTGTGTATGTGATATTAATAAAACCGTTGAAAAAGAAATATATCTTGAATATTAAGGTAAAGAATGCAGTTTGAATCTGACAGTCTACATACACTTCATTGAGATACTGAAATTTATTATTCGGTATCAACATGAGAACACAGCATTATAATAACAAGTAGAATGATACAATATATAGTATGTTTGAATTTATTTAAATAAATTAAAACGCTTAAAAAGCATAACATATTTTGATTTTATGTATGTTCATTCAAATAAACATAAAAGTAAACGCAATAATAATCACATCAGATAGGACTTCCAAATCGTACGGTGTGTAACAAGGTCTTACACGTATACTAAATGTTTTGTTCATAAAAGTTACTTTTTAGTTGAGGCCTCTCATGTCATCCAGAGCTGAGAACTCTCACGCTTATTATAGAGTAAAAACAGCTAACAAATAAGGACTAAAATCAGTTCATGAACAACTCGATTTTGCAAATGGTCACTCAAACAATGGATTAAAAGAGAAGACAATCATGGCATAAACAACATTTTACTGCTTTATGCACTTGTTTAAAGTTATGCACAATATATTTTAGGTAATTTTAGATTGAATGTTCACACATAAAATCATGAATGTATTTGTTTCCCATGTAAAATAGCGAGTTTTCACTGAGTTGCGAAGTGTGAATACGCAAGGTTTTAATACCCGTCTTTATTTTGGGATTTTTGTTCGATATGTTCTTTAAACATAAGTACTGACCTAAATTGTTTCAGTTCATAAGTGGCGTCATTTGTGGGCTGTTTTACGTTTTCAGGCAAAGTTAACATACAATACCATGCAGTATTTAATCTACTTAATATTGTGAGTCGAAAAGTAGAGTCCACGGCACATAATTATGCTTTTGAAAATACGTTTACAGGATTATCCAAGATCTGAAAAATGTAGTCTAATAATTGTTTGAGTTTTAAAAACGTTCATAGTATGAATTAACGTTAGTCAAACTAACTGTGTCAAAAGAATCATATCATTATACGTTATTTAAAGATAACGAATGCATATTGCTCGTTGGCGTTTCCAGCAGTAACGATGTCATGTAAAAGAAAGTACTTTTGGTTTAAACACTATGTATTTAGTTCATTGAAAGAAATATAAGCAATACAATACAAACATACATATTACTTTTGAAAAATATACTAGGCAGGTAGAAATTGCAGTATTGCTTTACATCAAGGCTGTACAATAAAAATTGACAGAATTAAGAAGAAAGCTCGAGGCTTATGCTATGTCTCTCTTAGAACTGTCAGTTAGAAGCGCTGCTGTTATGGTGTGAACAACCAAACGTATAACAACAATTTAAAGACATAAACAAATATAGTTCAGTTATAGGTAGTTGTATAAAAATAATATAAGTTATAATACAAATAGTATAACAGAGTAGTGTAGATAGCATAAAAGCTAATAAGTTGAGAAGGAAAGAGAAAGAAGTGAAAGAGTAGAGTTTCAGAAAAAGGAAAATTGTGGTAAGAAAAGAAGCAGTTGCGGGACTAGGCATCGTTAGCAGAATATGGTTTGTTCCTGAGATTAAGTAGGGTTACAATCTATGACTATCTCGGATAAAAGACTGAACATGTTTAAATATTAAAGGGACGGTAAACCACGATTGACGAAAAAAGAAAAGTTCTAAAATACCGTATTTTTACAATTATTAGTTTTTATTAATTAAAATATCACGACTGGTATATTACATTACTTGAAAAAAGTTCATATTTTCAGTATATTCGGTAATAAAATTTCGCGATGTGAAATCGAAAGTACATCGCGAAAATAGGTGACATAATGATATACACACTATAAATAACGCAAGTAGATTGATCATGTTATATATAAAATATATACAATTCACTACGCATGCACGATTTGCATTTCTGGGTTTACCACGTGACGATGATGATCAATCTACTTGCGTTATTCATAGTTATCTGGTAGTTACCTGGTATGCATACCCAGTAAAAATAAATAAATATAAAAATAAAGTAAAAATAACAAACTACTTTTTTCAAGTAATGTTATATACCAGTCGTGATATTTTAATCAATATAAACTAATAATTGAAAACAATCGGTATTTTAGAAATTTTCTTTTTTCGTCATTCGTGGTTTACAGTCCCTTTAATGAGTTAACTTCGTATGATTCGTCTTTAACACCGAAAAGAAGTAGTTGCAAAGTAATGGGTTGGAAACTGGACAGATTGTCAAAAAGGATACCTCTTGTTTCTGTATAAATGGGGCAATTGAAGAAAAGGTGATATGTATCTTTAATCACACTACATTGACAATATGGACTTTTTACAATGTTTTTCGCGTACAAATTTTAGTTTAAGCTGATTCAATGCATTCGTAAACGCGCATGTAGAAAATTAGATGCCCGCTCCACATCGTAGTAATGCTGGGGAATTCTTTGTTTATCTTTGCTAAGATTTGCTTTGAAAGCAGAGGAAAGGAGCCGTTCTTACCGATTCCGGTAGATTGTTCCATAAATAGTTGATGGTAGGAAGGATCGTGAAAAAAGTTGTGATTTGCATTGAATGTTGCGAATATTGTTAGAATTACGAACAGGATAAACCGATCTTTCATCCACGCTAGAGGGGATCAGTGTACACAAATATGGGGGTTGATAGTGCATTATACATTTTATAGAAGTGGGTAAGTTCATGTGTTGTTCTCCATTTTGTACTGGTTCGAGAGCCGTTTCATTATATAGGTTTTGCAAAGATGTCAAACGTGTTCCCCCGCTGATTAACCTTGCTGCGTCCTGTTGAATCTTTTCAAGTTCTATTTCATCGTGTGTATCAATGTTATCCCAGACTATATCAGCGTGTTCAAGAATTGGTCTAATTAATTTTGTGTATATCGATAGAAGGGACTGTCTGTCGAGCGTAAACGTAAACGTTTGCATTAGATTGATTCTGTGCCATGCTTTCTTCTTGATTGATTCAATATGGTATGCCAGTAACATGCATCGAAATAAGTTAGGCCTAGATGTTAATTAGAAAAAACCTCTGTGATTTGGCAGTCGTTGAGAACAAGAGGGGGATGGATTGGGCGGTTTATTTTTCTAGATATAACTAAGGATCGGTTTTAGATGGATTGAAGGTAACCAAAATCTTATCAGCCCAGGAATGAATTTTTGCAAGATCAGAGTTAAGATGATAAGCCGCATCAACAGGGTTGTCGACGATAATATATAGCGTGGTATCGTCTGCAAACATAGAAATTGGACAGTGAATATCTCGTACAATGTCGTTTATATATATAAGAAAGTGGAGGGGCCCTAAGATAGACCCTTTAGGAACACCAGCATTTATGGGTAATGGGTCAGATTGGCAGCCGGAGATTACAACACACTGGCTCCTCTCATGTAGGTAGTCTTTTAACCAAGATAGAAGATTGCCCGAGATACCACTTAGTCGGAGCTTGTGAATAAGTTCTCCATGCTATACTCTATCAAAGACCTTAGAAATGACACTAAAAAACGACTCTAACCTCTTTACCTTCGTCAAGGGCTTTACAAAAGGAGTGATATACCGAGACTAATTGGTTGACAGTGGAATCTTTTGGAATGAAGCCTGATTGAAATGAGGTTATAAAATCAGTAGCCCTTAAATGGTTAAAACTATATTTGTGGAGAATTCTCTTTCGACATTTACTTAAAACGCTTAAAAGGGAGATCGGTCTATAATTTCCAACATCCTGAGGATCAGACTTTTTGTGAAGTGCACAAACAATTGTTTTTTTCCAGCTCCCTGGGACCCTACCAGTTCTGATGGAAAACATTGAAAAGATTTTGTAGTAGACCTGCAATCTCAGCTGCAATTTGCTTTAAAACTTGACTATTTATTTGGTCTGGACCTGATGCCTCTCCCGTATTCATAACTTTAATGGAATCTTGACGGGAAATAATGACATCTTCTAAGACGGGGCTATATGGCTTTTGGGAATTTAGGTTGTGCATATGCGTACTGGGTGCAGTTAAAGTAGATTGAGATTGGAAAAGGAATTTTGAATATTCGCTTTATTAAGGGGTGACTCATATATGGTTCCATAATGAATTAAGGGAGGCAACTCGTTATGTGAGGTGTTTTATTTGTGATTGTTTTTATTATTTTCCAGAAGTCGGATGATGAGTGTTGATTTTCACGTATTAGTTTAGCGAGATTATCAAAGCGAACATTTTTCGCTGATCTGACAAGATTATTAACAATATTACGTCGTTGGCGATAAATGTGCCAGTGTAGGTCAAAATTGGTAGTCTTGGCTTTTTGTATGCTCGTTTGTGGCGTCGTATTTCCTTGCAAACATTATTATGTAGCCATGGAGAATCAGCTGTTCGTATTGTAACTATTTTGGATGGAATAGTAGTTTCGCAGAAACAGATAAGTTGACGTGTGAAATTTGAGGTATTTATGTCAATATTATTATCGCAGCAATTGTTCCAATCAAAGTTCTGCACAAGTTGTCTGAGATTAGTGTAGTCCCCATCTTTATATCTCCATATTTTACGTTTAAAATTAGACACAGCCGTTCTATTGAAGTTTTTGACGCAGTAGACTAGACAATGAAATCAAACTTGCTGATTAAAAAAAGGTTCTCCAACGCCACTTTTTAGCACTGTCAATAAAGATGTTATCATAAAAAGGTCAAGAATGAAATTCGAGGTTTCAGTGAAATGAGTAGGTTCTTTAATAATCTGTGTGAGATTATACTGTAAAAGAAGGGAGTCCATTTTGATCCTACACTTTGGTTTATTTATGTCGAGATTTAAATCACCTGTGATAACAATGTTCTCAATACCGGTGTCAGCGGCTAGTGAGATCGAATCGTTTATGCATTGTAATAGATAAGGACAAGAGTTTTGGTGGTCTGTAGAAAGAGCCAGATAAAAGACGCCTTCCCTTGATACGTATTGCAACCCAAAGAAAATCTAGATCGTCTATTTGTAGGTCAGGTTGCTCAATGGCAAACAGATCAGATTTTATGTATACAAAAATGCCTCCAAGGAGATCGTTTCTTCTATCCCGTCTGAACGGCGTATGATAAGAAGGGTAAAGTAAGTCGGCAGTGTCAACTGTTGAACTGAGCCAAGTTTCAGTAAAGACTATTATATCAAAATTGTTAGGATCAGCATACAGAATATATTTCTCGGTGAGGAAGCTCTGAACGTTGTAATGGACAATTTTTATATTATGTGCAAATGCATCAGTTATTGAAGATGAAAAAGATGTATCCAAAGATGGAGGAAATATCAAGAGAGCTGTCGGGTCCTGGATTTTGATGGACATCACCTCCTCTAAGAAGAAGAATTACCAGCCAGCAAGCAAACTCGAACAAATTCATTTGTTGAAGCCCTTTACCTTAAGAGAGTATAACAAACCTAACTTTAGATATAACACATTGCATCGAAAGCCGTACAGTGGGGTTAGGGGTTTTGTTCCGGGGTTAATCTCTTAAGAATCTCTAAACAATAACCCTCATTTAGCCGATTTTTAGAGATTAATCCGTTTAAACCCTTTTCATCCGAATGCATCTCTATTTAACCTTTTCCAGCGGTTGTTAGAGATGAATTACGATTAATTAATCCCTTTAAGAGATGAATTCATCTCAAGGGGTGAATTCATCCCTACAAGATGTGAATTCACCGCAATTCAGCGCAAGCGGTGAATTAACCCCTTCAATGGTTAAATAATCTCTTCGCATGCGCAGTCGATGTCAGCGGTGAATTGGGATGAAAAGGCGGAGTAAATCAGTGACGAAAACGAGAAGGTAAACAACTATTTTTATATGAGGATTTAATTTCGTCGGTTTCATGCATAATACAATTTATATTATTATGCTGCATACAGCATAGTGTTTAATAGCCTAAAAGACATGTCATTTGTGAACCGAACAAAGATTTTTTTGCATATACACCCAGGATTCGAAAACGAAACTGTGCGTGTTTTTAACACGGTACAGGTAGGATTATAAGTGATATTTGCCATGCTGCAACAAAGATTCGTGTCATTGCGGAAACCGATATTTCAGTCAAGTGATAAAGAAGAATGGCGCATCTTATCATGATAATCTTATCTACACATGTGCCGGCATATGGTGTCAATAGCATACCAGTAAACGCTCTTTATCCAAAATGGGGACATCCACCTTGAAGAGAATGCATTTGCGCCTCTATCGCAGATTTGTATTCAAAATGTGTATTGTCTTGCTAATAGTATGTATCCGTTATAAGTGAAAGCAGAATAAATATATGTGTTTTATGTTTACAGTTCAATCCAAAAATTACACTTATTTAGAAAATTTAATAAAGAAATAGATCAGTTTTGGAATATAGAGAACATTGCCGGAACAGTTAAATACCAATTAATTAATTTGTTTCTAAGCTTAAGTTTTTTTATATTAATTTCAAATTAATACTTTATTAAGAAACATAAATAAAATTACAGTTTATGACAGAGGCAGATGTGACCTGTTCAATACAAAAAGTGTACCACGGCCTGAAATTTTTCAAAGTTTCTCTACTGAATATCTTCTGAACTTCTTCATTTAAATTGAAAGTCAATTTAAATGAAGTTGTTCAGCAGATATTCAGTAGAGAATCCTGTACCTGTCTCTTTGTGTGTGAGACTAACAAAGAATGTGCAACATAATTATTATCATAAATGCATTGGTTTCAACGAGCATTGTATTAAATTATCAAACGAACCACATTAAAGTAAAAATTGAATAGTTTTCGTCTAAAATTAAATTTCATTTTTTTTCATTCCATTTGTAATTAATTTTCGTGTATTGACCGTATCTGGTAATTGTCCAACGTACTTGCCAAACAACGAAGTCTGGCTTTTTAAAAATACATCTACTGCAATGCATGAGTCGTAATCGGACGTTTTTTTTTTCTTCTAAAGTTTCAATAGATCAATACTGCCCCATTGTTTGCATATATTCCGGTGTATTGTTTTTTTTTTTTTTTTCATTNCAGAGAATTTAGCAGCCAATTAGAGGTTTAAGTAGCCAATTAAAGATGTAAGTAGCCAATGAAAGATTTTAGTAGCCAATTAGAGATTTAAGAAGCCAACTAGAGATTTAAGTAGCCAACTAGAGATGTTTGTAGCCAATGAGAGATTTCAGATGCCGATTAGAGATTTTACAATCATTTGGCTGTTTTTGCTACCCGTAAAACTACCATAGAGCAAGAAAAAGAAGATTTAAATCAACTCAATAAGGTGCTTAGTGCCTAATAAACAATTATTTAAATAAAATGACATACTCCTCATCTGCAACATAGTCCTCATGCTCCTCCTCGTCCCTCTTCCTCTTGCCCAGGGTCTCTGTTGACGGCAGGAAGTAGGCCACAAACTGCTCACCGCTCTCATCCACCGCACCACTGAAACATGAACATCAATAGACACGATAATATTGTACTTAAATGTCCATCACATGGCAAGCAGTTCTTTTCTACATGTTTAATATTAGCTATTCCAAAATATCGCATAATAGTAACAAGTCTCATCAGTACATCAATTTCCACATCCATATCAAAGTTTGTCTGACCATTCTTTCCTTTGGCAACCTTTGAATTCAATATATGACACAAACAATTTAATCTACACATATGGTTTTTGCATTCAACACAGCATCTCATAGCAGAGATTAACATATATGTTTACAATTGTGCCAAGTTTCTTTACTGGGATTAAATACTTGTAGAAGTTTGCGCATGGGAAAGTCGTACAACAATTAACCATTCATTTGACCTCAAAGCAAGCCATTTGTTCAGAAAGTACAAACCGTATTATAAATGTTGATATTTGTGCCCAGTTATTTCAAATTTATTCAATTCATTGGACGTGTTGAAGAGTAGACAAATTTCCTCGCTGACCAAAGGACCAACAGTTGCATGGTCATTGGTATAACTTCAAGAACCTTATCCATTATTAAATTGGACAGGGGCATCATGAAACAGGTTTTGTTGATTCCTTCAGTTATAGCCTATTATAATAGCCATCTCCAAATCTTCATAATGATGCAATTTTTGCAAAACTTTTGTTAAACCATGGCAACATTATTCTTCTGTTGATATATTACCAGAAACCTAAACAGTCAAACTTGCATGCTTAAAAACCAAACATAAAAATCATATTTTTTTTAAAGGCAACAATTTACCGAATCATAGCCTGCGACATTTCCTCCATCAGTGCCGGACCCGTACGGCCTTTCGGTGCCGGGTCAGAGTCGAAGATCACCTGAGCAAACGGGTGTTTCCAGAGCTGTAAGTAAATGACATGAGAAATATGAAAGAAGTGTTATTATCTTTAGGTGACACGTACACACAAAAGCAATCTGAGTGCCGTATTGGCAGCAATATATCTAATATCCAAATAACTTATAAAATACTTTGATCAAAAAATGAAAGTTTAAACAGGGTCATATATCACAAACGAAACAGACTTATAGGATAGTTTTCTCTGCGTCCTGCATTGATTGATATACATAGTAAACATTAAATATAAGTCTTGAGTAGATGCTTTTTACAGCTATCAGACTTTTTCAAAACTTAAGCCTTGGCCAGACTGACTTACCAGCCCACACCTAGCAGGTTCATTTTTGACCAATATTCCCTCATCCACGGGCACACAAAAACGCAAGAAAAATTGTCTGGCTGTGTTGACAAGAGTAAAACTGATAAAATATAGTACCTGTACATTATGTTGGACACCCTGTTACCTAACTAGTGGCTAAAATAATCAGATTTTTTTCTTTTATTTTAGTTATGAGGCATGTTCCCACAAAAAAATGCAGTCAATATTTAAATAAAACAAGTGATGTGTTTGTGAAACACTATGTCCCCTTTTGAGCGATTTTGACCCATATATTTGACCTTTGACCTTGAAGGATGACCGTGACCTTGACCTTTCACCACTCAAAATGTGCAGCTCCATGAGATACACATGCATGCCAAATATCCAGTTGCTATGTTCAATATTGCAAAAGTTATGGCCAAATGTTAAAGTTTGTGCAAACCAACAAAGCAACAAACCAACAAACAGGGCAAAAACAACATGTCCCCCAGTATAGACTGGTCCCCCAGTGGGGACATAAAAATATATGTTTGTGGCTAAAATGACTTTTATATTGTTTTATTTAAGCTCTTTAATTCTGTTCAATCAATCAAGTTGAGGCATTTACTGATAATCTTCAACACGACATGTGCCCATACGGCATAGATGCCAACACATTGCACTTGTGTCTTATAAATCCAGTTGTGTAAAAAAAAAGGCAGTTTTATGGACGAATTCGACCTCTAAGTTTTATCTTGACCTTTAAGGTAGGGGGAGGGGTATTACACATGACAGTTTGTGTTATGATGGTTTACATTTGTTCAAAGTTATTTAAAAATCCATGTATATATGGCAAAATTATAACATGTGTTACACGCAACAAGCTGTCCCTTCATGGTGGTCATTTGTGTCAAGTTTTTTTTAATCCATCAATATATGGAAAAGTTATAGCCGAGACTGGATGTTTCACACAGACAGACCACCGATTCAATATCAGACAGACAGACTTGCAAAACGACTGTAATGTGCCACCTTCTTCAAAGGGAGGACATCAAAATGCTTTAAGTACCCTTGAAGATTAAATTCCAACAAGAATTCGATCGGAGACATATGCTCCCAAAACAGGGCCTTGATTTTCACACTTAATTTGTGACAGTAACCTTTGACCTAGTGACCCCAATTTCAATAGGGGTCATCTACTGTCCAAAGCCAATGCTCATGTGAAGTATCAAGTCAATCGGTCAATCCGTTTAAAAGTAATTGATCAGAAACGATTTTCACACATATTGTGACAGTGACCTTTGACATAGTGACCCTTATTTCTATAGGGGTCATCTACTGTCCAAGGCCAATTCACATGTGAAGTATCAAGCCAATGGTCAATCTGTTCAAAAGTTATTGATGGGAAACAAACTAGTCTACCGACAGACAGACGACAGACCGACCGACCTTCATCCAGCAAAACAATATACCCCCTCTTCTTCGAAGGGGGGCATAATAAACATATCCACTTACCATAAAGTCTGGATAAACTGGCAAAATTTCCAACGGTTCGACACCAGGTTTGCTGTAGTGTTTGGTGATCTGAAAAATAAAGTAATTAAAATAATAATAAATACATTTTATGACCCAATCCAATATACACATGTATAAAGGAGACAGCAATACCACTGGCTGCAAATGGTTAAATGTCTGATTCATGCCAACAAGTATAGCCAAGGCTTAACCCTGCTAATGAAATGTCCTTAATATTCCTGTCTAAAGTCTGTGGGTACAACACAACGATTACACAATTGTCAAATATTTATACTTCAAATGATATTTTTAATATTGACTAATGTAATATTATGAACAAGGCTTGTCACCGTAGGATGACATATGCCCCTTTTTTCCACATTTTTCGAAACCTAAACTCAAAACCTAAACCCAAAATGTGACAGAATTTCAGAAGGACAGACGGACAGTGCGATCACTATATGCCACCCTACCGGGGCATAAAAATACTAATACTAACTTATCTTGAGTAACAGATCGGGACATATACCAAAATCAAGCATAAACCATACAATAGCCAATAAAAAAAACATTCTAAATTCAACAAAAATCATATGCAAAATACTGAATATGTACTTTGGCCAAAAAGAAATCACACAGATCAAAGTCTCACCTCTTCTTTTGCCTTTGCAAAGGTTTTTTCAATAGCAGTTATCTGGCTCTCTCTGTCCTTGTAGAAGTTCTCCTCTGTTATTGCCTTCTTGATGTTATAACCCACCCTGATTAAAAATGCAAATTGTGTTAGAGCAGAGAATGTTACAAAGTAAGTTCAGGACTTACAGTCACTGCGCAGTCATTGACACTGGACTTTCAAAATTGCGTGCAAATGCAGGTAATTCCAATTTAATTTTATTTTCTCAATAGTACCACTTTCAATAATATAATAAATAACTAATATTGACCTCGACAAAAATTTGTGAAGTATGCTATATTTAAAGTCTAAAAGAGGACGAAAGAACATTTAATATTTAACACTCACAACTATATTTTTAACAATAGTGCCTTCCCATCAACTGTTTGTTACATACAACTTGATAACTTGTGTTATTTATGCAGACAGAACGCTTTAGTCAAGCCTCAATGTCAAAATAAGACTCGAGCTTTCATCACAAAAAAAGCAAACGATTGGGTTTAAAACCGAGGCCTTACTTAGTCTCAGACTTGTCGGCCTTCTGAATGAACCGGTTGTACTCGGTGGAGATGTACTCAGTCTTCCGCAGCCAGGACACGTTCATCATCTTGTGGCGAGACCTAACACGGTCAAACACCATCATGAACATTTCTCAAAAATGAAAGTTGCTGAAGCATCCAAAACAAGTACTGTATTTACATTATATTCATTTTTTGATTGCTGAAAACAAAATTGTATGAAATTTGTTTATTAGAGAAATTATTACACTTTTTAAAACAAGGCTTGTCACCATAGGATGACATATACCCCCTTTTTCCACATTTTTCAAAACCCAAACGCAAAACCTAAACACAAAGTGTGACGGAATTTCAGACGGCCAGACAGACAGAGGGACAGTGCGATCACTATATCAGAGCTCCAGATAAGGATTTGTGAAATTAGTAACGGTACTGCCACTGACAGAAAGAAAAGGAGTAACGCTTAAAATCAATTAGTACCTGTACTACCATATCCAAAAATACAGGTAGTACTGTACTACCCGTGTTCTTGGATATTGAAGGGTGTATAACTGACTTTACAGAAACATTTGCAGCAATTATAATTAATATATGTAGTTCTTAAACAGTTACTGTATTAGGTTTTCCATTCTGAATTATGATGCAAACCCAACTACACATTAAAACTCATGACTAATACTATTTCTTCATTTTTCTTGACAAGAAAACACAAGCCAACTAGTAAGCTAAGTAAATGAACACTTATTTCACTGTCTCATCCGTTTCCCATCGTGTTTTCTAACGTTTTAAGCCACCGATGCAATCAAATCGTTTAATATCGGGGCGACAATGTCTTTTTCTGGGTTTACAGATTTAATGTCAGGATGGTTAGACGACACCGTATGTAGTCATTATTTGACAACAAAGTGTTGTTCTGAACCGCTTTCGGTTAAGCCGGCATTCCATTGCGCGCAGACATATTGTTTTTGACGGATTTACAAGTTACAGGAAATCACGCGACAGAATAGACAATAATATATGAACCCAGTCTACAACTTTTCGGTAATTTAAATTAACGAAAAAAGCCGTTAGGTTAGAGACCAACAAATCACGCCGCGCTGACGCAGACGAATCGGTACGGCCAGATTTTGTTCGTAAATGCGTAAATGGATATTAAAGTCGTAATTGTACGTCCAGTTTATAAAAATAAATGCGTAAATCTTCATGAAAAAAGGCGTTTTTACGGCTGTACGGCCCTTATCTGGAGCTCTGCATAACTC
>VMBQ01003429.1:0-21475 GCA_007657795.1 Dreissena rostriformis
TCAGTAGGAAACGTCCACAAATCGGCCTAACTCTCTCGGCTTTCGACGCGACTGGGAACATTACTTCGAGAGTCTTGTGGTGGTATTTGTTATATTGATCCTTCCAGTAGATTAATGTTCCTAATAAAAATCCGCGCAACCCGCAACACTGTGCATTTGCTTTTATTGACCAGAGTCTAAGCTATTTCCAGAAAAAATACATTTCTTTGAAGTCGAGAGTTTCCTCCGGACAAAAAAGAAGCATTTTAAATATACGTTATGAAAACAGTTAAACATCGGTACTAATCGCTCAATCAATGAATTATTGATCTATAATAGCAACTGCTTTTCCGTTCATCTCTTGACCGCATTCCAAATTCATTGTAAAAATTGTGGGGTGGGGTAGCGTGCGTGCGTTAGTGAGTGAGTGCCTAAGTGCATGCATGCATGCATGTATGTGTGCGTGCGAACGTGCGTGCGCGCGCGTGAGTGTGTAAATGTTTTAAGTCCAACTGCGTCTCACGACGTCAGACTGAGTGGACTGTTGAGGGTAAAAGAAAACGGTGCTTTCCTTGAAGTTAGCTCAATTTCATGAATCAACACCGGCGCGTTGCGATCTTAAACTGCAGCGTATCGACTTTTTTCAGGGAATTCACAAGTCTTTTACTTTAAAGAATCATATCGAGGGTATTTCCCCCTAAATACATGCTGTTATTTAATCCATATAAATTCCCTGCTTATCGTAAAATTAACCTAGAAACGAGGTTATAGTGATAAAATCGTTAGGAGAAAATGTATATGATTCAAAAAATAAATATATTATCGATCGTTCCTCTAGTGGTATTTAAACTAACGTTTAAAAATCGCATACTGAGAATGTAAATATGCGACAGTCCTTAATCGATAATGCGCATGCGTAAAGCGGTTCTGCTCGTTTATTTCATTCATAACGAATTTACAACTGCTGCTACAGTTTTGCCCGCGCCTGTTTAACGTCCCCGAGATAATTTTTTTAAGACAGACAGACAGACAGACAGTTTATTTAGACTTGTACAATGTACATCGTCAACAACACATAATGATAACAGTACAGTATTTTTTTCAATTGTGATAGGAACAAAGTGTTATACATATTTACAAATCATTAACTAAGCAAATAAAGTGGCGTGAGTACAAATTAAATATAACAACAAAAAAAAGAAAGGAAAACAGAAAAAGAGGATGAACAATTACAGCATTCTTAGAATAGATGTTCGTTCTTTAAGTGATTCTTTTAAATAAAGGCATATATTTATTAGTTCTGTTTTATTATTCGTTTGCAGTAAACTTAAATATTTATACATAGATGGTCTTTTATAATAACATGCTTTAATGTATTTTTTTCTAATGTTTCCAAACGTCGGGCAAATACAAATAAAGTGAAATTCATCTTCAATATCGGTCGAATCGCAACAAATGCAATATCGTTGGTTTCTAAAAATGATTTGTCTTGAATAACGACCGGTTTGAATATGTAATGGGTGGGCTGACAATCTTAGTCTAGTAAAAAGGTATCTCAAACTTCTTGGAATAATGTCTAAGTAGGACTCATATTCAAAGTTGATTTTAAAACTTCTATAAACATCTAACATTGAACTGTTATTTAACGTTCCATACCAATCCTGTATAAAGTGATCATATACCCTGCGTTTAAATTCCTCTACAAATGTGTTAGTGTCAATATTAATATTAGTTACATCATCAAATACATAACTGAAACCATAGTCATCAAGCATCTTTTTAACATTAAATATCCAATTATGACAGCCTTTGTGATAATCTGAAACGGTCAAGTTATATACAGTTTTAATAATGATATTTTTAGATCTACGTATATTAAACCAATATTTAATGATACGCATATATCTATTTATATACATGGGATATCTACCAAGCTCACCATATACACATGCATTACACGTGTTAAGTTTAACCTTTAATAATCGTTTACAAAATTTCAAATGGATTCTTTCTAATTCCTTAGATTTAGTATAGCCCCAAACTTCCGAGGCATAGTTTAAGATGGAACCAACAAAAGCGTCAAATAGTTGACAAAGTATTTTGGGCTTTAAATCATAGTCATGACATTTAGATAATAAGATATTCATTGCTTTTAATGCTTTACCCGTTAGGTGTTCCTGATTCAATGTGAAACTCCCGGTATAATTAAAAACAACTCCTAGATAATTAAAATCGTTCACAACTTGAATGACATGTCCATTGTAGGTCCACTTTTCATTGGGCAATAATCCGCCTCTTTTCCGAAATACCATAATTTGTGTTTTCTCTGTATTTACTTTTAATCCCCAAACATTGCAATAATAATATAGATTATCTAAATGATTTTGAATTTCATCTGGAGATTTACCTACAATGGCCATATCATCAGCAAATAACAGTAAAATCAAGACAATGTCATCAATATGCAATCCGGATTGTACATCATTTTGTAAAAACAACTCGAGATCTTCTACAAACAATGAAAATAATAAAGGGGACATAACCTCCCCCTGACGTAGCCCCACTGCGTATGAAAAATAGTCAGAATATGAAGACAATGACTTAACACAAGATTTAACTTTTTGATACATATCCCGAACAATCCTAAGAATTTTACCCTGTATGCCACATTTATACATTTTTAACCACAATGCATTTCTATAAATAGTATCAAAACATTTCATCATGTCTACAAAAATAATATACAATCTCTTATTTTCAAATAAATAATTTTTAACAAGAGAATGGAGAATAAATATTGCATCAGTCGTAGACCGCCCTTTCCGAAATCCGAATTGGGCGTCCGAAATAGTGTTATTTTCACAACAGATATTTTCAATACGATTGTTTAACACGGTTGTAAAGAGCTTAGATAAACAGCTAACTAAAGTAATCCCTCTATAATTATTAACATCTTCTTTTGAACCTTTTTTGTGAAGAGGGACAATTATTCCCTCGGTCCATTTTTCGGGATAGTATCCTGAGTTCAATATACAATTAAATAAGTCGCATATATGCAAGGCTAATATATCAACACTTTCAATAAAATACTCGTTCAAAAGATTATCACTACCGCAAGATTTGTTCCGCTTCAATGACTTAACAGCATTAATTACCTCTTCAACTGAAATTTGATCATCGAGCTCAGGGTAAACATGATTAGGATTATCAAAATCAGTATAACTATTAAAATTTTCAGCATCATAATTCTTATCATGCGAAATGTCTGTGCTTAAATTTTCAAAGTAATTTTTAAACTCATGGAGAGTTATTTTGGAAGATGTTTTTGCCGATTTAGATTTAAAATGTTTCCAAAATTCTCTGGGCCTACTTTTGCGTAAATTTGCCAAATCGGACATACGTTTATAATAGTCTGCATGCTTTTTCTTTCTAACAATATTTTTATAATTAGTTTTTGCATCACACAAAATAGACCTGTTTGTATCGCTTTTGTCAACATAAAACAATTTGAGCGCTTCCAAGTACATATTACGGGCAACAGTACAATCATGGTCAAACCAATCTTTGTTCTTTTTAGTATATCCTTCAAAATAAGTATCGTGTGAATAAAAACAATCTTTGGCAAACAATGGATCTGCAACATCGCGGATAGTATTAGAAAACTTGTCAATCAAAACGTTAATTGAGTCCCTGTCAGGGCAATTTATATTATGCACAATATCATTAAAAGTTGGCAATATTCGAATAATCCCCGATCGAAATTGTTCACGCAAAGAGTCATTCCATTTATATTTAGTTTCTGACTGTTTTTCTTCGCTATGCGATCTGTTATTGCATAACAATGAAAAGCATAACGGTGCATGGTCACTCCATTCATTAAAACGTTGTATATAAAATTGTTGTATCTGTGAGAAGTTACTTTCTTTTGTTAAAAGATAATCGATCACTGAACAACCGTTATTTGACAAAAATGTGTACTGATCACTATTACCAATGCGACCATTTACAATTCGAAACGATGCGCCTTTACAAATATCGAGCAATTTGACACCGTTACTATTGAGTGATTTATCTAATGAGGCCCTGTCAGGGATACAATCTGAAGTATAATCATGGCTATCGATACAACTATTAAATTTGTCACAAACAATATAATCTTTTTTATCGCCAACTCTACTGTTAAAATCACCACATATAAACACACAACCAAGAGTTTCATATAAACATATATCATTTTCTAAAATATCAAACAAATCAACGTTAAAAATATTGTATATTGGTGAATCATCACCCCATATATATGATCCACATAGATAAATATCTTCTGAAGTATTAAAAAAAGAATGATCTAGTTTTAACCAAATTAGAGTGTCGTAATGGTTTTTTATTACATGTATTCCATTCTTTAAATTTTCTTTGTAAAGTAAAACAATTCCACCGCTACTACGTTTTGCTTTTTTATGTTTGAATTTACGATAAAAATTGTGAGATATATATCCGTTAAACTGGATATTACTATTTGAGTCACACCAAGATTCATAAAGAAAACATATATCATAATTTTTAAGAATATTTACAAAATCACTCGATTCTTTTTTGTCTCTTGTGAGTCCGTGCACGTTCCACGATAATATAGACAGTTCACCCTCGTAGTGTTCCTAGGGACGTACCGGGTTGCCGTCGACGTACAACGTATCGTATGCGATCCACGCGCGTTTGCCCTCCTTTCTGGCATCTTTCATGCGGGGAACCAGTTTGCGCCGCTTCTCTACCACTTCCGGTGGAAACTGCTCGTACATTTGGTAGTTTGTTCCTGTAAGGTGTTTCCATTGTTTCCTCACTAGTTCCCTGTCCCTGAAGAAGGTAAATTTTGCGACTATATTTCGCACTTTGCCGTGAACCGGATGTCCTGGCGACCGGTGTACACGCTCGAAACGTATGGTGTCAGCGGTTTCTTTGGCGACCTTAAGTGTTTCCTCTATGTGATCGCGGAGCTTCCGCTCTGTGACTTCGGGCGGCTCATTTCCTGTTGAGTTGTCTTCCGGGATATTCACAAACACTAAGTTATTACGCATTGACTGCGATTTCAAATAAACAACGTCATCCCGGAGCTCGTTTCGCTCCTTTTCTAACTGAGCTAGCCTGTCTGCCACTATCGTTGCCCCAACATCAACCAACTCCACCTTTTCCTCAAGCGCCAACACGCGCGCGTCTGTACGCTTCACCCTATCTTCAAGAGCGACCCATATTTTCTTAAGTTCTTTCTCGAAATCACACACTTTTTTCTCTAATGAATCTATTGAATTTAATTTTACATCAATAGCCGCTAACCTGTTATCCATGGTTCTCATAAAGTTCATAACGTCCTTGATTGTTGGCTCCTGACCGTTTTCCGCCATCTTTTCAGAACTTGGTCTGGACGAATATACACAAGACAGCTCAAACACTTCACTCTGTAGTGGACCGATTTCGTCTGGGTATAACACCGCACTAGCTTGTCCTAATATTTCACTTACTGAAACATTTGTGTTAACCTCCTCCGACGGGCCTCTCTGTTTGGATAGTTTTGCTTTGTTTACACTTTGACTGCCACTACTATTTCTGTATTTTCGCTTATTCCCCATAGTCGGTAAACTGAATAGATAATCCACAAGCCATAATAAACCAAATGTTCACTTAATCCACACAAAAAAACAACGTTTTCTTCAAAACTTAATTTAAAATCCACAAATTTCTTTCCCGTTTCAAAAACACGTCCACTTTCGCGCCTATCACGTGACCTTTCATTATGGTTGAAAATGTTTAAGTCTGGTACGTAAGGTAAATTGCTTAGAATAGTGAAGGATATGTATGCGAATGTTAAGTCACGAGTTAAATCATGTTCATCTTATTCAGATTATTTTAGTTATGCGGTTGGACTTAGGCAAGGGGAGGTAATGTCGCCGATTTTGTTTTCTTTATTTGTTGAAGATCTTGAACTTTTCCTACAAGATAACATTAACTCTGGTTTGAGTATAGATGATATTGTGTTGATTGTATTATTATTTGCTGATGATATGGCTATTTTAGGCAAATCACCTGCTGAAGTCCAATCACATTTAGATAAATTATATTTATATTGCAATGCTTGGGGGCTAAATGTTAACACTGCAAAAACTAAAATAATGGTATTTCGGAAAAGAGGAGNATCGATTTAAAGAGCAGTTCATTATTGAGGTAAAACAAAGAGCGGCAAACTCGAAGAAAAAAGTAAATTTTGAAACGTTTAGATCTAATTAAACTCTATAAACATAATATTAAATGAAGGGAATTATGTTCCTAAGAGTCTAGCTTTATTGTTGGTACTCCTTTGCCATTCGAATAAAAGATGAAGCATGTATCATACGACTGAACTACCGGTAAGAAGCCATGCGAAATAGAGTCGATAGTCACCTGGTACTCCGGTAAGAAGTCATGCGAAAAAGAGTCGATAGTCACCTGTTACTTATGTCAGATACCGGTAAGAAGCAATGCGAAATAGAGTCGATAGTCACCTGTTACTTATGTCAGATANTTTTTGAGGTAAAACAAAGAGCGGCAAACTCGAAGAAAAAAGTAAATTTTGAAACGTTTAGATCTAACTAAACTCTATAAACATAATATTAAATGTAGGGAATTATGTTCCTAAGAGTCTAGCTATATTGTTGGTACTCCTTTGCCATTCGAATAAAAGATGAAGCATGTATCCTGCGAATGAATTACCGGTAAGAAGCCATGCGAAAAAGAGTCGATAGTCACCTGTTACTTATGTCCGATCTCTAGCATTATAATTTCTAGTAGTTTACTTCGCACAAGGAACACACAATATATACTTACTAGTATTGTGTACTTATCTATTTATATTGAAGACATATGCACTTTACGATATCAACTTGTTTATTGGTAAAGATTTTGATGTAAAAAATTCACTTGTATGCATAGAGAACAATTATTTGTTCTATGACTTATCATAAACTAAACTAGAAAACCTTGCTGTGAAATCTATATGAGTCTTGATTTGGTGCAAACTGGGCTAAATGCTTATGCCTAAATTGTCGTCCCAGATTAGCCTGTGCAGATCGAACAGGCTAATCAGGGACGACACTTTCCGCCTAAACAGTATTTTCGTTTTGGAGTGACACACTTTAAACGTAAAATTCCATAAAAGCGGAAAGTATCGTCCCTGATTAGCCCTTGCGGACTGCACAGGCTTATCTTGGATGACACTTAACGCACATGCCGTAAGGCCAGTTTTTCTAGAACGAAGCTCATATATATTATGTAGATATCTGTTTCTATTGAAGACACATACAATATTTGATATGAACTTGTTAATTGGTAAAGATTGTCTTGTTAAATTTCTTTCACTTGAATGCATAGAAAATAATTATTTTTGAAATGTCTGTTCTATGACTTATTAAAAAGTAAACTAAAAAACCTTGTTGTGAAATCCACATATTTGAGTTTCCTTTATGTCCCCGTACAGCAGATGCCCACGAGCAGAGACGTCATAGGAGTGGGGCCTACCGAACCACTGGTACGCTTGGTAGCGGCAAGCAGATAGGCTTCAAGATGTGGCCACTGGAAAGCTAGGACAGGGTGGGTATGCGTGGGTTTGCAGTTTATTCTATAATAGCGTTTTTTTCGGTGGCAATCAGATGGCGTTTTTAAAATTGAGCCGCGCTCTGGGAAAACGGGACTTAATGCATTTGCGTAAAGTGTCGTCCCAGATTAGCCTTAGCAGTCCTCTTTTATGGTAATTTTCGTTTTAAGGAGGTTTCTCCTTAGCGAAAATCCAGTTGAGGCGGAAAGTGTTGTCCTTGAATAGCCTGTGCTGACTGCATTTAAATACATTTAACACTTTTTCAGATCGAGGCTCAATTGTATGAGAAAAATTCAGGAGCATTTGCATGATCGGAGTTAACGTATTTACACATGTACCAGAAAGCTTATTGGCAACGAAAAAAATGTAATTTAGCTTAAACCTATTTATTTTTACCTCAATTGCGTTTTATTAGACTTCTGTGGAAACTCTCGGGTCCATGTTTAAGGAAAAACTAGTAGTTTGTGTGGGGGAGTGTGTGCGTGTTTCGAGTGATCTTGAGAATGCTTCCCGTGCGGATCGAACCTTGGACCTTCCGCTCTCACGGCGGTACGATATCCATTATGACATGTATTACTGTACTTAAACATAAATGTCAGATGTTTTCTCAATGAGTGATTTACTAAAGGCGAGTGCCCAACCTCTACAATTCTTCCCATTTTTCGCAGTTTCCACGAAAACAAGTTAATACTTTGCATAGACGTGTAAATAGTACTAAATACAGTGTAACATACTGTTGTGTGGGAAAATCCGATATTAACACTCACCCATCCACACGTAACAACATATAACAAAACCACCCGGGATACTTCTCACGTCACCATGGAAACGGAACGCAAAATTATCGTACGCCAATGATATTTAATAAGGAAAGGAAAAGCACCGGGGAAAATCAAGCCTAAAATCGATGGTTCCTACCTGGTACCTATAATTTGTCGCTACTGTTAATTACCCCCGGTACAATGAGCCGCTATTTGTCGTTTGAGGCACGCGGCACATGTGACCAGGATAATAAGAAAGTGAGGAACAGTACGTCCGCATCCTGGAAAGAGGATTTTTAGTTTAAACAACCGGGTCCAGTTTCTGGAATTCTAGTAATCGGTAGAGTAACATATTTTATGTTCACACGCGGTAGCTGATTACGGTTTTTGGTTATTCTATCGCGCAATATCATAACGGGACCCCGAGACCCATTTTCATGTGAACCATCTGAACCCCTATTTCTTTCATGTGCCGAGTGCTTGACAGGACGTCGGTGGGTACGCTTTTCTATTAAACATAAGCTGCTAGGTATGTAAACGGCTTATTGATGACTAGCAGCGTGCGTAACTCCATCTTCGAACTTCCGCACCGAATGCTAACGCCCTCAGTAGACGACGGAGATTGACTCATACTATATCTCTGAGCCGCGCTCCGGAAATACGGGGCTTATATATGAGCTTCGCTTTAGATAAACCGGGCTTAATGCATGTGCTTAAAGTCTTCAGGGGATTATAAGGGACGACACTTTCCGCTTTATTGGTATGTTTCGTTCAAAGGAAGTCTCTTCTTAGCGAAAATCCAGTTGAGACGGAAAGTGTCGTCCTGATTAGCTAGTGCGTATTGCACACGCATTAAGCCCGGTTTATCCAAAGTGAGGCTCATATTTAATTCTAGAATTAAGTTATATTTTATGATCATTGTTGATCATGGAAGTTTGCATGAGAATCCCAAAATTGATCTTATGCGATACAAAACCCCACGTATAAACTTGTAGGTTTATTTACACCATAAGCAAATGTTAAACCTTCAAAAAAACTATTATATGAGGAAATTAACATAATTGATGAATCTTTGTGTGTTACTTTTCAATGTGTATTGCTTCATCAAATACTTTTTTCAATCTTAATATTAAACAGTTTGCTTATTGGCGGTTCTATTAAATGTCCTCTTGTTTCACTAAGGATTTTTTTTTAAACTCTCTATATTTGTTGATTTAAAAAAACATTACATAACATCATCATTATTAAGTTCCAATAAACACCGCTGAACGTTGTCCCGAAAGTCAGCGGAGAAATTTAGTTTTAATTACTGTCTGTCTGTCTGTCTGTCTGTCTATAACAGAATCTCTACTAATGTGAAACGGATCTCCTTTGCTCTGTAATAGGATACCCACTCCTTTTTTTACAGTGCAATTCCTATTTAGGAGGAAATTCCCCTTTTTTTACTAGGGAATGCCAATATGATATAGTTTCATTTGCTGAGTACGTCGAGTTATCTCCACTGCATTAAATCACAGTTACCAACCACCGGATAAAAATAGGTTACGCCAACCACTGGACCAGCCGTTTGTAAATTCATGTGTATTTCGACACTTTATAATATGAAAGTATAAATCTAATAATACCTATGAAAGGCATTGTGTTCATATAATTAAAAAAGTTAATTAACCATTCCAATAAATAAAAGTTGAATTATACTATTCTCTACATATTATTATGTAAGTGCATTGGCTCTCATTTTGGTTGTACATGTATTATTATTTTTTACCGTCTTCTAAAACAGAAAATGGGACACAGTGTATGTTCAAACATACTTCTCGCTGATTTTTCTGTAGACAAAGAGAAAAAGTATGGTAATAGTTTAATTTGACCAGTATACAGCTCGAAGAAAAAAATCCCCCCCCTTAAGCTTAGTTAAATGTAGATATGATTTCTTATGCAAAAAAAAACTAAATCATTTTTAGAAAAAGTGAGAAATATAAATATTACTTAAATATTACTAGCATGTTCATTGATAAATAACCAATTAACAATTATTTGTCTGCCCATCAGATTTACAACTCAGTGTTAATTGGCAGATAAACAACGATGAAAATACAAATACTATTACTTAAGTATATCCCATGAATCATCACCTCTAAAGTAAATAAACAACAAACTTACATAACTGCATGTATTTACATGCATCATGCCAGTGTTTGCTGAAATTTACACAAACATATTCTCTAATTAAAACTGTGAAATGGTAGGCGTAGTGTGAACCAAAATATCTTCCAGTGACATAATCTGCGAATAAGCCTTTCCCCGTTTCAGAGTTACATAAAAAATTGCTTACTTGCGCTTACATTTTATAAAAAATAGTAATAACCATATACATCTAAAAAAATATGCTTTTCCTTCTGCAATTTAGTAATACTCTAAACTATTTCCTTCCATATTGCTCTTAAAATTATCGCGACTAATCGATTACTAAATTGCATCCAGGCGAGCAAATCAAGCAGCGCCCTGGGCCAGTAATGCTTTTAGACGGGACTCTGACAAATTATTCACTTCTGATCGAGCGTGCCTAGATAGTAGATACACAGATAGCTCTGGATCAAGGGGAACGTTGACACAAAAAAAACAAGCCCCCAAAACGCAGAAATTAATTTACTAATTGAAAATAAATTGTGTCGTGATTAAACCACTCGGACTGCTTCAGTGAAGTTCGGATAATGCGTTGCCGTCACCTTAGGTGAATTGCTGAAAATTTCTGAAAGAGCAGAACAATACACGATCTCGAAGATCAACGCTATTTATTTTTTTTACTTCTGAGGCTTTTTCTTCCATCGTTCCTCGCGGAGTCGAAAAGTCCTGGAAGCATGTTCGGAAAAATGACCACGTTGTCTGTACACTAATGGTACGAGGACGAAATTACGTACTTGTATTAGTTAACACAAATGTAAACGATTTTTGTAGCGTTTGTTTACATGAAATAGTTAAAAAAAACGCATACATGACATCAATTAAACTTTTCGACAAATCAAATAGTTCGAGCTATATTATTACATACCTGTTTGTCGGCGATGTTTAAAGGGACTTTACGTACTTTGAATAATCTCACCATTGTGTTTCTTTGTTTATTTGGACTTCTCGACGTTTTCAACAGTATTTCAGTCTTACCGCGAAGGTCAGTTAACCACCTCACACTTATCCCGGGATAGATCGTTTACGTGTACTAAGTTCACATACTTAGGCCACTAAAGTACAACTGCTCTACTTGAATAAGAGGTGGGAGAGAATGGCCGTAGAAAGGATTGCATGACCAATCCCCTTACAACGTATGTGGGCTGGTCAGGAATCGGAACGGCGATCCTCGGATTTTTATTTTAGCGCTCTACCAACAGTGCTAGTCGACATTAATGCATTTACATGTTCTTAGAGACTTTAGTATTTGTGATATACATAAATAGTTAAAAAGCAAGTAAAATGTTAAATTAAAGATTTCCTACACTGGGATACGAACTGGGACCATTTTTGGAGCAATATCTTACACGTTACCACTAGAGCTCATAGGTTTTTGATACAGTAAGCGTATTTTAAACGTAATGTTAGTAATACACGTTTTTTTTTAAANATATCAAAAATTGTCTGGCATGGTTATTTACGTTTATTAAATCTCATTAAGAACAAATCCTTAATGTTCGCTCATTTAGTTGTCGCGACATCGCATATGCATGTGTCCGTTTTGAACCAAATATCTTGTGATGTAGAGGTATTTGACTTATATCCTTACCGAATGAAAAAAAACGCTTTTTTTAAATGCTTTTAATGTGATCAATGTAAACATCGGAACTAAAAAGTTCCAGTACAAAAAAAAACAAGACTAAAATTAAAGAAAGAAAAAATGTAATCCTCAACTACCCAGAGCCCTCGAACCACTGACCCCTAGAGTAATAGTCTACTTAAACCAAAACGTGCTTATACAGTGAGTTGTATATTTTATACATTATATCAGCAATCCTCGTAATGTAACAAAATATAACGATACATCAGAACTCTCCAAATTATTCAATCGTTTCGCGTTTGTAACGCTTTATAATTTTCAGGTTTTTAAATCGTTAAAAGATGCATATACGGATATTTTAGAGCATGGTTAATGTTCAGTATTACTGTTTCCACGCAAATATCATAACTACAACGAAAATTTGAAACATTTTTTTTTCTCTTTACCAAAACGTGAAAAGGTACCGTTTAAGGTTGTCTAAATATGAGCACTTCTTATTTTCATCCGATCCAGTGAGCGAATAATGTAGAATCGTCGAAAACCGATATAATATGAATGAGACACGTTTCTTAACCTCGGTACTAAAGTTATGGTATTATTCGTACATGATTGGCGTCTATGGTAATGACGTTATTGATATCATTACTAAATTAAACATAAGTGAAGCTGTGTTACATGAGGATTATACCAATGACGATGAATCACGTAGGCACAATCGTTATGCCAGTGTGCGTCATGGGTACTATAGTAATGCCAGTGTGCGTCATGGGTATGTTCTTTGGTAATCACGATGAATGACATAGGTACTATAGGCATAACGGTGTATGGCAAACGTACTATAGCAAAAAATGACAGACTAAGAACAATTGCTATGACGTTATAAACATAGGTACTATAGTATAACGTTGTGTGACTTAGGTAAAATATTAATGACGTTGTTTGACGTATGTACTAAAATTGTGATGTTGAGTGACATAGGTACTATAGTCATGGCGTTGTTTGACATAGGTACTATAGTCATGACGCCGTAAAACAATGTCATGACGTTGTGTGACATTGGTACAATAGATGACGTTGGGTGACTTAGGTTCTATAGTCATGACGTTGTGTGACATAGGCAATATAGTAATAACGTTGTGTGACATAGGTACTATAGTCATGACGCTGTGCGACATAGGCAATATAGTAATAACGTTGTGTGACGTAGGTACTATAGTCATGACATTGTGTGACATAGGCAATATAGTAATAACGTTGTGTGACGTAGGTACTATAGTCATGACGTTGTGTGACATAGGTACTAAAGTCATGACGTTGTGTGAAATAGGCAATAAAGTAATGACGTTGTATGACATAGGTACTATAATAATGACGATGAGTGACATAGGTACTATAATTATGAAGTTGTGTGACATAGGTTTTATAGTAATGACGTTGTGTGACATAGGTACTATAATCATGACGTTGTGTGACAAAGGTACTATAATCACGACGTTGTGTGACAAGGTACTATAGTCATGACGTTGTGTGACATAGGTACGTTAGTAATGACGTTGTGTGACATATGAAATATAGTAATAACGTTGTGTGACATAGGTACTATAGTAATGACGTTGTGTGACATAGGTACGTTAGTAATGACGTTTTGTGACATAGCTACTATAGTCATGACGTTGTCTGACATAGCTACTATAGTCATGACGTTGTTTGACATAGCTACTATAGTCATGACGTTGTGTGGCATGGGTACTATAGGCAAGACGTTGTGTGACATGGCTACTCTAGTCATGACGTTGTGTGACATAGCTACTACAGTTATGGCGTTGTGTGACAGAATAGTAATAACGCTATATGACATATTTTCTATAGTTATGACGGAGTATGAACTAGGTACGATAGAAATTATGTTGAATGAAAAGCAATCCTTACCATGTTTTACCATAATAAAACCTTTGCGCAATAACATTATTTAATTCTGTTTGATATCTTGTTAAGTTTANATAGGTACTATAGTCATGACGTCGTAAAACAATGTCATGACGTTGTGTGGCATTGGTACTATAGTCATGACGTTGGGTGACTTAGGTTCTATAGTCATGACGTTGTGTGACATAGGCAATATAGTAATGACGTTGAGTGACATAGGTACTATAGTCATGAGGCTGTGCGACAAAGTTACTATAGTAATGACGTTGTGTGACATATGTACTGAAGTCATGACGTTGTATGAAATAGGCAATATAGTAATGACGTTGTATGACATAGGTACTATAATAATGACGTTGAGTGACATAGGTACTATAATTATGAAGTTGTGTGACAAAGGTTCTATAGTAATGACGTTGTGTGACATAGGTACTATAATCATGACGTTGTGTGACAAAGGTACTATAATCATGACGTTGTGTGACAAAGGTACTATAGTCATGACGTTGTGTGACATAGGAAATATAGTAATGACGTTGTGTGACATAGGTACTATAGTAATGACGTTGTGTGACATAGGTACGTTAGAAATGACGTTGTGTGACATAGCTACTATAGTCATGACGTTGTGTGACATAGCTACTATAGTCATGACGTTGTTTGACATAGCTACTATAGTCATGACGTTGTGTGGCATAGGCAATATATGCCCAGAATAGTAATAACGCTATATGACATATTTTCTATAGTTATGACGGAGTATGAACTAGGTACAATAGAAATTATGTTGGATGAAAAGCAATCCGTACCATGTTTACCCTAATAAAACCTTTGCGCAATAACATTATTTAATGCTGTTTGATATCTTGTTAAGTTTATTAACTTAAATTGATATGAAAAATATGCTATATGCATACAATGTTGATTTTGTAAATTGTTTCATTCATTTTCTCGATCTTTGTCCTCAAATGCTAAGAGCGTGCACATTGATCTATAAATTATCTTGAATGTTGTGGTTGACAGTAAAGTGGAGTACCGGTACATCCTGTTATATTGATTATGAAACCATATATATCAGATATAAGTAGAAATTGTACAGTCTGCCATTTCTCAGCAATAAAAATGGAATTGTCGCTAAAGATTTAAATGTCATGCAGTTCAATACGTTATACCGATTAAAGATTAAAAAGCCATTAGAAGTCGATGCGTTTAACACATTTACTGGTAAGGAATATTGTACACGGTATCTGATATTTAACGCATGTTTCACAATCAGTGGTGACTATTATATATGTTTGAGTAACATTTAGTAAACTGGTTTGAAACGCGCATTAAGTATGTCTATCAACTGTTTGATTACCGAATAAACGATTTTTATTCCTTAGATAATATATGCTACTTGTATGAAATACCTACAACAGACTTCCTGATAATGAAAAGCATTTCATCACACATTAAATCTATTATAAATACAAACAACACGCAAAACATTAGAACCAAATTTCTCGAAAAACTAACCACAAAACAAAAACCGAACAAACTACTATACAAAACACAAATAAACAATATCATTAACGAACCATCACAATTCCAAATAAAATGACAAAACAAATTCCAAGAACATGAATTAAACCGGAAAGAAATATTTATTATGTCTTACAAAACAACAATCGACATCACACTTAGAAAGTTTCAATTCAAATACATACGACGAATTATCGCTACCAATACATACCTTTTTAAATGCAAATTATCTGACTCTAACTTATATGACTTCTGCGGTGAAAATATCGAAACTACAGAACATCTATTTTGGGAGTGCAGATTCATCCAACCTATCTGGAATCAGTTGACATCCTGTCTTGGCCTACACCAACTAAACGTAAAACTATCATTCTTCAACGTAAGTTTTGGAACTAACGCATTAAAATCAATAGACGGTAATAACATTGAGAATTGTATTCTTATATTTATGATATATTTTATCTTCAAATACAGAAATACAGAAACAAAATACCAAATTTTAACTGTTTCATACATAGCCTGAAACTAAAAATCCAGATCGAGAAAGAAATAGCGCTCAGTAATGATACTTTACATATTTTTGAACAAAAATGGAATCGAATTAAATTTTCATAATGCTTGTATATCTTTTGTATACTTTGTTAGAACCATTATTTGCAAATGAAAAACATGTATGTATACAATATATGATTTAACATGAATAATAAAAAAAAGAGTTAGTAATCTACACTGCGCTTGATTCTTTCATGTCCTTGGACAACACCGTATCCGGGCTTATTCCTGCGGCAGTTAATACTCTACTTTCCGCGAGTAGTTCGTATTAGATCCAGGGATCAAAAAGGATTATAGCGGGAAATTAGCACCGAATATCAGGAACATTCTCTAATAAACTTGTTGATAAAGCATCCATTATTAATGCCGCAGCGCCACCGTACGACATACAACAGGACCGACCCATTTGCGGCATAATCTACGACAATGTCACATAATTCTCTGCGGGGATCCGAGTAAACTTCTGTCCGAAATCAGAGCTATTTACAGATTTTAGGAGCGCAAAACGTAAAGCCGGCAAACAATTTTCTCGCAATTATCAGTAGGAAACGTCCACAAATCGGCAAAACTCTCTCGAATTTCGACGCGACTGGGAACATTACTTCTGTCTTGTGATGGTATTTGTAATATTGATCCTTCCAGTAGATTTATGTTCCCAATAAATATCCGCGCAACCCGCAACACTGTACATTTGCTTTTGTTGACCAGAGTCCAAGCTATTTCTCGAAATAAAAAGACATTTCTTTGAAGTCGAGAGTTTCCTCCAGACAAAAAAAAAGCATTTTAAATATACGTTATGAAAACAATGAAACATCGGTACTAATCGCTCAATCAATGCATTATTGATCTATAATAGAAACCGCTTCTCCGCTCATCTCTTGACCGCATTCCAAATTCATTGCAAAAAGTGTTGGGTGGGGTAGCGTGCGTGCGTTAGTGAGTGAGTGCCTAAGTGCATGCGTGTGTACGTGTGTGCGTGCGAACGTAAGTGCGCAAGCGTGAGTATGTAAATGTTTTAAGTCCAACTGCGTCTCACGACGTCAGTCTGAGTGGACTGTTGAGGGTAAAAGAAAAAACGATGCTTTCTTTCAAGTTAGCGCAATTTCATGAATCAACGCCCGCGCGTTGCGATCTTAAATTGCAGTGCATCGACTTTTTTCAGGGTATTCACAAGTCTTTTACTTTAAAGAAGCATATCGAGGGTATTTCCCCCTAAATACAGACTGCTGTTTAAACCATATAAATTCCCTGCTTTTCGTTAGATTAACCTAGAAACGGGGTTATAGTGATAAAATCGTTAGGAGAAAATGTATACGATTCAAAAAATAAATATATTATCGATCGTTACTCTAGTGGCATTCAAACTAACGTCTAAAAATCGCATACTGAGAATGTTAATATGCGACAGTCCTAAATCGATTATGCGCATGCGTATAGCGGTTCTGCTCGTATAATTCATTCATAACGAATTTACTACTGCTGCTACAGATTTGCCCGCGCCCGTTTAACGTCCCCGGGGACTTTTTTTTTAAGTATAGCAATAAATATTTTAAGCGATTATAAAATTTTACTAAAATATAATCTTATGTTTAAAATATATATCGTACTTATCATTGATATACCTATTGAAAGGAAAAATTGTCTTCTGCTAAATACTAGTATTACATATTAATATAATTTCACACATAATTTTCTTTTTGACAACCATCATTTTGTTGAACATCTAAGACGTGTAACCTTGAAATTTCAAATATTTGCATGTTAAAATAATGAACTTTTTTTTATAATTTTACAATCGTATCGCATCATAACGGCGCTTATTGATTCTTGCTAAACAAGAATAACATATCACTTCGTACACGAACGCACTAATATGGGGAACCCGATCATGATGATCGTGTTGGACCGAGACCCAATCGTGGATTCACTCGAAACGCACCCTAGGGATTGTATTGAATCGTATCTGATTACCGTGTCAAACTTTTTATTGCCAAATCGTGAACAGATTGCAACAGGGTGCACCGTAGAGTATCATAACCACGCATCACATCATAACAACGCCTTAACCCATTTATGCCTAATGGACTCTCCCATCCTTCTTAATTGGATCAATTTATTTCCAAAATTAGGGATGTCTAGTATATTTATTTCTATATTTAGAATATTTCTTACATAAATTCCTTTAAGCAAACCGCGCAGACCCTGATGAGACGCCGCATCATGCGGCGTCTCATCTGGGTATACGCTGTTTGCCAAGGCCTTTTTTCTAGACGCTAGGCATAAATGGATTAACGCCTTAATTCTCATAGAAAGACTGCGATCAGTAACGTATAGCATGAATGACACTTATACAATTCAGATATTAATATACACAAGTTTTCCAGAACCTTACGTTTTATACTGTTTTCAAATATTCATAAAAGTACAACGCATCAGCGCGATCTCGTCTCCGGTTTCTCCTCAGGGAAATGGCCAGCCATCTTTCAATATAAAGTCAACAATCTTTCAAGTATTTTCTTTTCATATTCAGCAATTATCTGAAACTCTGAAAGGTTGCAATTGATGGAAAAGACAATTATTTTATCCTTTATCGCCCATTATTGTAACTCAGCCGAGATCGGTTTCCCGGGGAATTCAGCGCTGAAGTTGTCACGCTCTCCGATAGCTTAATCAAGCGTCGCTTATTTCACCTGGGTTGATGCTTGATTTGTCGTCCTCATCAAAGAACCGTCATGGAACAAAAAATTGCTACAAAATTGAAACCAAATATACTTGTGTCTTCCAAGATTCTCCCGGCCGATAATTCATTATCCGGTAAAACAAGCATGCCACAGTCGGTGTCATCGTATTGAATTGTTCGTGATAATCGCAAAATGATTTCTAGCGTCATTAAAGCGGACGATAAAGCATAATTATTTGAAAGTGAATACGGACACAAAGCCTTCCAAGGATTCCGCTTTCCAATCGGCCACGTGGCTATGTCGTCTGCTTCTCAGGTAAATCGGCGGAGTGACACGAAAATGGCGTCTGCTGCGTACACGTGGGGCGTCCGTGGGGACGGGCGGGTAGGGTGGGGATTGTGGGANGGTAGCAACCGTAAAACTGCCGTCACGGTCCTTGAAGGACAGGGTCTGAAATGTGTTCCCGGACTATCAAGAACGCACACGGATAACCAAGGCATAAAGACGTTTGTCCCCGGACTCTATACGGCTGTCCCCGGACCCCACACGGCAGCTACACGGACCATCCCGGATGGTGCTATCATCCCGGATCATCACGGATCAACACGGCAGTTTTGAACTTCTCAAAACTGCCGTGTTGGCCTCCCGGAGCGGAGGACATTCCCGGACGTCCCAGGACCTTCACGGATCGACACGGAGCTTCACAGCGGTTACACGGTTCACATGCCGGATCATCCCGGATATGAACCGTGTTGATCCGGCATCTGTATGGGACTGGGGAAGATGTCCACGAGCAAAAAAAAAACCGGTATGAGTGGGGTCTACCGAACCACTGGGACGCTTGGTAGCAGCGAGCAGATAGGCTGCAAGATGTGGCCACTGGAAGGCTTGGATGGGGTGGGATATATGGGTATGCGTGGGTTTGCAGTCGATCATATAATAGTGTATGTTTTTTTTTCGGTGGCATTCGGATGACTTTGTTAGCATGGTAGGCGAACAATTTGTGGTGGATTTCAATGATCGGATTTTCCAGGAAGCTAATTGGCGAAGCAAAATATTTATTAGCTTAGCCTTATTTATTTTATTTTATTTTTTGTATTGTATTTTATTAGACCTTTTTGGAAACTCTCTGGTCCATTTCTAAGGAAGAACCAGTATTGTGTATGTGTGAGTGCGTTCGTGCGTGTGTGTTTTGAGTTTTTTTTAGAATGCACCCTGTGCGGATTAAACCCAGGACCTCCCGGTCGCAAGGCGGACACCAAAACCATTATGCCTTCACTTTCGTACTGAAGCGTAACTGTTAGATGTGTTCTCCATGAAAGACTAAAGATGATTTCATAACCACTACAATTCTACCCATTTTTTCGCAGTTTTTACGAAAGCCAGTTTATACTTTGTATAGACGTGTAAATAGTACTAAATACAATGTAACATACTGTTGTGTGGGAAAATCCGATATTGACACTAACCCATCCAGACGTAACAACATATAACAAAACCACCCGGGATATTTCTCGTGCCACCATGGAAACGGAACACAATTATCGTCCGCGAATGATATTTAATAAGGAAAGGCAAAGCACTAGTCGAAAATCAAGCCTAAAATCGATGGCTCATACCTGGTACCTATAATTTGTCGCTACTGCTAATTACCCCCGGTAAAATGAGCCGCTATTTGTCGTTTAAGGCACGCGGCACATGTAACCAGAATAATTAGAAACTTGGGAACACTACGTCCGCATCCTGGGAAGAGGGTTTTGTTAAAACAACCGGTTCCAGTTTCTGAAATTCTAGTAATCTAAAAAGTAACATATTTTGTTCAAAAAAGGTAGCTTATTTAAGTTGTGTATTATGCCTTCGCGCATACATAAAGGCTCGATCAGTTTGACTTACGAGAACCATTTTCTTGCGAAATATCTAAACACCCTATTTCTGTTACATGCCGGGTGTTTTGACAGGAAGGTGTTCGCTATGCCTTTCTATTTCAAATAAACTGCTGGGTAGGTAAACGGCCAATTCAGAAATAGCCGCGAGAGCAGCTGCAATCTTCGAACTTCCGCTCCGAATGCTTAGGCCCTCAGTAGATGTCGGAGATTGACGCATACTATGTCTCTGAGCCGCGCTCCGGGCAAACTGGGCTTAGACATGAGTCTCGCTTTGGATAAACCGGGCTTAATGCGTGTGTTGTAAGTGTCGTCCCAGATTAGCCTGTGCAGTCCACACAAGTAATAAGGGACGGCACTTTCCGCTTTATTGGTATGTTTCGTTTTAAGGAACTCTCTTCTTAGCGAAAATCCAGTTAACACGGAATATGTCGTCCTGATTTGCTTGTGCGGATTGCACATACTAATCAGCGACGACACTTTACGCACATGCAGTAAACCCAGTTTATCCTAAACGAGGCTCATATCTAAGCCCCATTTTCCCAGAGCGCGGCTCATATTTACTTAAAGAATTAAGTTATATTTGTTGTTCATTGTTTATCATGGAATGTTTGCACGAAAATCCCAAATTTGATCTTATGTCTGTCTGTCTGTCTCTGTCTGTCTCTGTCTGTCTCTGTCTGTCTGTCTGTCTGTCTATGTCTGTCTGTCTGTCTGTCTCTGTCTGTCTGTCTGTCTGTCTCTGTCTGTCTGTCTGTCTCTGTCTGTCTGTCTGTCTGTCT
>VMBQ01003429.1:23084-36722 GCA_007657795.1 Dreissena rostriformis
AAAAAAAAAAACGCTAAATTTTATTTACGGTAAGTACGGTAGTAAAATGTGCAAATGAAGCGGCCTGATTACATCCGCTACTTGGGCAAATTCTGCAATGCATATTCGCATGAAATAGTTCGCAAGTAAACAACAAACAATAACATTTTAACGCGCATAATTTAAACAAAATAAAAAAATTGAAGTGAGAAATCGATACTAATAATTACAATTTCTGCACTAACAATACATTTACAATATTTTTTATTATCTTGTTTATATTTCCTTATTTGATTTAAATGTGGCAGAATAAATAGAATATATGGTTGGTGACTTTTGATATCATGTGATATTAGACGAGGCCGATATGGCGTAGGAAAAGGCGAGGCTTGCCGAGCCTTTTCAGACGCCATATCGGACGAGTCTGATATCACATGATATCAAAAGTCACCAACCATATATTCTATTTATTCTGCCACATTTAAATCAAATAAGGAAATATAAACAAGATAATAAAAAAAAAAACGCTAAATTTTATTTACGGTAAGTACGGTAGTAAAATGTGCAAATGAAGCGGCCTGATTACATCCGCTACTTGGGCAAATTCTGCAATGCATATTCGCATGAAATAGTTCGCAAGTAAACAACAAACAATAACATTTTAACGCGCATAATTTAAACAAAATAAAAAAATTGAAGTGAGAAATCGATACTAATAATTACAATTTCTGCACTAACAATACATTTACAATATTTTTTATAATAACACGATCGAATATGTACACATGTACTTTCACATACGGCTATTTTTAAACTCAAAGTCAATGCGAATGTGTAGATCTACAGTGTAGTGTGAAAAAATGAAACAATATCGAATATGTACATGTACTTTCACATACGGCTATTTTTAAACTCAAAGTCAATGCGAATGTGTAGAAATGTGAAAAAATGAAACAATAAATACAGTTACAAAATTGAACGGGATTTTAACGTTATGTGCACATTGCAATTGGTAACAGTGATTTATTTGTCAACTTGTCTATCTCCGTAGTATACGTTTAGTCGTGAGATGTTAACGGTTTCCTCGAAAAACAGCCCTCAACGTGCGAAGTCAAAGTGGGTGGGGAACGCGACTGCTGGTGGATTTCGAGTCGCTGGAACTGCACAAGGAAGCTGCTTTTGTGCAATATTTAGCGACGCTGCCAGCTGTGTATGAGACGAAACGAAGATGCTTTGGTTTTGCATCGTGTTTTGAGACTTTCTGGGTGACATAATGGATTAATTGTTGTTTGACTGACAAAATAAATGAACATATTTTTGTGTTTGGAGACATATATTGCTGAGCCAGAGGTTAATATCTTCAAAATATTTATTAGCTTAGCCTTTTTTATTTTATTTTATTTTTTGTATTGTATTTTATTAGACCTTTTTGGAAACTCTCTGGTCCATTTCTAAGGAAGAATCAGTATTTTGTATGTGTGAGTGCGTGCGTGCGTGTGTGTTTTGAGTTTTTTTTAGAATGCACACTGTGCGGCTTGAACCCAGGACCTCCCGGTCGCAAGGCGGACACCAAAACCATTATGCCATGTACTTTCGTACTGAAGCATAACTGTAAGATGTGATCTCAATGAAAGACTAAAGATGATTTCATAACCACTACAATTCTACCCATTTTTTCGCAGTTTTTACGAAAGCCAGTTTATACTTTGTATAGACGTGTTAATAGTACTAAATACAATGTAACATACTGTTGTGTGGGAAAATCCGATATTGACACTAACCCATCCAGACGTAACAACATATAACAAAACCACCCGGGATATTTCTCGTGTCACCATGGAAACGGAACACACAATTATCGTCCGCGAATGATATTTAATAAGGAAAGGCAAAGCACTAAGGAAAATCAAGCCTAAAATCGATGGTTCCTACCTGGTACCTATAATTTGTCGCTACTGCTAATTACCCCCGGTAAAATGAGCCGCTATTTGCCGTTCATGGCACGCGGCACATGTAACCAGAATAATTAGAAACTTGGGAACACTACGTCCGCATCCTGGGAAGAGGGTTTTGTTAAAACAACCGGTTCCAGTTTCTCGAATTCTAGTAATATAAAAAGTAACATATTTTGTTTACAAAAGGTAGCTGATTTAAGTTGTGTATTATGCCTTCGCGCGATAACATAAAGGCTCGATCAGTTTGACCTACGAGAACCATTTTCTTGCGAAACATCTAAACACCCTATTTCTGTTACATGCCGGGTGTTTGACAGGAAGGTGTTCGCTATGCCTTTCTATTTCAAATAAACTGCTGGGTAGGTAAACGGCCAATTCAGAAATAGCCGCGAGAGCAGCTGCAATCTTCGAACTTCCGCTCCGAATGCTTAGGCCCTCAGTAGACGTTGGAGATTGACGCATACTATGTCTCTGAGCCGCGCTCCGGGCAAACTGGGCTTAGACATGAGTCTCGCTTTGGATAAACCGGGCTTAATGCGTGTGTTGTAAGTGTCGTACCAGATTAGCCTGTGCAGTCCACATAAGGGACGGCACTTTCCGCTTTATTGGTATGTTTCGTTTTAAGGAACTCTCTTCTTAGCGAAAATCCAGTTAACACGGAATATGTCGTCCTGATTTGCGTGTGCGGATTGCACATGCTAATCAGAGACGACACTTTACGCACATGCAGTAAACCCAGTTTATCCAAAACGAGGCTCATATCTAAGCCCCATTTTCCCAGAGCGCGGCTCATATTTACTTATAGAATTAAGTTATATTTGTTGTTCATTGTTTATCATGGAATGTTTGCACGAAAATCCCAAATTTGATCTTATGCGTTTCAAAACCCCACGTTTAAAGTGGCAGGTTTATTTACACCATAAAAAGGTCTGTCTCTGTCTGTCTGTCTGTATGTCTGTCTGTATGTCTCTGTCTGTCTGTCTGTCTGTCTGTCTGTCTGTCTGTCTGTCTGTCTGTCTGTCACAGAATCATGTGAAACGGATCTCCTCTGCTCTGTAATAGGATATCCACTGCTTGTTAACAGTGCAATTCCTATGTAGGATGAAATTCCCTTTTTTACTAGGGAATGCCAATATGATGAGTTACATTTACTGGGTACGTTGAGTTTTCTCCACTGCATTAAATCGTAGTTAAAGACCACCGGATCAAAAAAGGTCACGTCAACCACTGGACCAGCCGTTTGTGAATTCATGCGTTCAACACTTAATAAGTCATGCAAGTATTAATCTATTAATACCTTATGATAAGCATTTGTAAATAAAATAAAACAAGTGATGTGTTTGTGAAACACTTTGTCCTTTTTTGAGCGATTTTGACCAATATATTTGACCTTTGACCTTGAAGGATGACCTTGACCTTGACCTTTTACCTTTCAAAATGTGCAGCTCCATGAGATACACATGCATGCCAAATATAAAGTTGCTATCTTCAATATTGCAAAAGTTATGGCCAATGTTAAAGTTTGTGCAAACCAACAAAACAACAAACAAACCAACAAACACACAGACAGGGCAAAAACAATATGTCCCCCAGTATAGACTGGGGGACATAAAAAGTTACTCAACCATTTCCATTATAAATAGTTGAAATTATTATATTCTCTTCATAGTTTTATTCAAGTGTATTGGCTCTTATTTTGGTTGTATTATTATTTTAAACCGTCTTCGTCCATACAAAATGGTACACAGTGTTCAAACATACCACTCGATGATTTTTCTTAATGTAAAGAACAAAAGAATATATGTTTATTTGTCCAGGTAAACAGCTCCAAGACAAAACCCCACTGTTAAGAATAGAAAAATGTAGTTAACTAATCAATTAACACTTATTCGTCTTCTCATCATATTTACAGCTCAGTGTGAATTGGCAGATAAGCAACGGTGAAAATACAAATACTATTACTTAAGTATATCCCATGAATCACCTCTTAAGTAAATAAACAACAAACTTACATAACTTCATGTGTTTACATATATCATGTCAGTTTTTAATGAAATGTACACAAATATATTCTCTAAATAAAACTGGTAGGCGTAGTGTGAACCAAACTATCTACCAGTGACTAAATCTGTGAATAAGACTTTCCCTCTTTCAGAGTAGGATGTTACGTGAACAAATTGCCACGTAATTGCGCCGACATTTAAGAATAAATAGTCATAAAAATTGTATACATATATGTAAAAAAAAACGCTTTTCCGTCTGCAATTTAGTAATACTTTAAACTATTTCCTCCTATAGTGCGCTTAAAATAATCGCGACTAATCGATTAATAATTTGCATCCAGGCGAGCAAATCAAGCAGCGCCCTGGGCCAGTAATGCTTTTAGACGGGACTCTGGCAAATTATTCACTTCTGATCGAGCGTGCCTAGATACACAGATAGCTCTGGATCAAGGGGAACGTTGACACACAAATTACAATCCCCCAAAACGCAGAAATTAATTTACTAATTGAAAATAAATTGTGTCGTGATTAAACCACTCGGATTGCTTCAGTGAAGTTCGGATAATGCGTTGCCGGCACCTGAGGTGAATTGCTGAAAATTGCTGAAAGAGCAGAACAATATACGATCTCGAAGAGCAACGCTCCTTTTTTTTTACTTCTGGGACTTTTTCTTCTATCGTGCCCCGTGAAATCGAAAAGTATCGGAAGTATGTTGGGAAAAATGACCATGTTGTTTGCACTAATGATACGATGGCGAAATTACGTACTTATATATGTAACCAAAATGTAAACGATTGTTGTAGCATTTCTTTACATGAAAATACGCATACATGACATCAATTTAACTGTTTAACAAACCCGTATGTCGGTGATGATAAAAAAGACTAATGACATTATGTTGTTTCTTTGTTTAGTTGGATTTTTCGACGTTTTCAACAGTATTTTAGTCGTAACGCGGCGGTCAGATTACTACCGCACACTTTTCCAGGGATAGATGGGGTACGAGTGCTTAGTTCACATAATTATGACAATAGATTACAACAGCTCTACCGGTACTTGAATCAGATGTAGGGGGGAGAATGGCCGTAGAAAGGATTGCATGACCAATCCCTACAGGACCTATTAGGGCGGGTCGGGGATCGAAACGGTGATCCTCGGATTTGTAGTTAAGCGCTATAACAATAGTGCTAGCCGGCATAAAATCTATTTACGTGTTCTTACAATCTACACTATTTGGAATAGACATACATAATTAAAATATGAAAAAAAAGGTTAAGTAAAAGATTTCCTACACTAGGATTCGAACTGGGACATCTTATGGAGCAAAATCTTAAAAAATACCTCATCTTCGCTGTCCTTCCATACCATGATTTATTACACCCTTCCAGGAAATGTTATCCGCCGGGAGCTGTAGAACGGACGTGTTTTGTCAAATTAACGTTTCTCAAATCTCATTAAAAGAAAATCCTAAAAGGTATCAAATCAAATAGTTGTCGCTACATGACATAAGAGATCAGGTTCAGTTGACAATTCAGTTTATCCTATATATAGTGTCCGTTTTGAACCAAATATCTCGTGATGTAAAGGTATTTGGCTTTTATCCTTATCTAGTGAACAAAAAGTATTCACATATTTTTAGAGGCGATGATTTGATTGGTTATTAAAAGGCCATCTAAACGTGAGCTCTGTTTTTGAGATTTCATCAGATCCAGTGAACGAATAATGTAGAAGCGTCGAAATAGATAGTATTACGTGACATGGTCCTATAGTAAAGCCTCTAATGACGTTAGCGATATCGTGACTAAGGTGACGCTGTGTTACAGAATGATTATACTAATGACGAAGCATGACAAAGGCACAATCGTTGTGACGGTGTGTATCATGGGTACTATAGTAATGACAGTATGTGACATTGATATTATGTTTTAGGAATTACGATGAATGACATAGGTACTATAGTCAAGACGGTGTTCGACATAGGTACTTTTGTAATAACTGAGAGATTGACAAATAGTGGTATGACTTTATAAACATAGGTACTATAGTTATGACGTTGTGTGACTACGTTTATAGAGTAATTACGACGTTTTATGACATATGTACTATAGTAATGACGTTGTAAAAAAATGGTACTATAGAAATGACGTTGTAAAACATAGGTACTATCGCAGTGACGTTGTGTGACTACGGTAATACAGGAATGACATAGGTACTGTAGCATTCTACTGACTGTGTATATCTATGAGTGTTACTGTACAGTTAAATCGTGTTCACAACGGCTTAGTAAATTCTAAAATATATCGGATTGGATTGTTAATAAAATGACTTAAGACAATGAACGTTTCAAACTGCTTATGTATTCGTTATTTTCGTTTCTCTTATGTTAAAACATTATATAATTAAAGACAATATTACATGTATGCAGGCACCCATTGGCTAACAAATTCTGCGTACTATTTCCACTGATCCTTTTGAACAGATAAGATTGTTTCCAATATAGCGATATTAAAAGTCTTCAATATATTCGACTGGTCAAAGACAGATCAATTCACTCAAGTGCACTAATATATTACATGCAGATTACGTTTAAATAGTTACTTTTTTATACTAGACTGTTAGTAAAACTCTCGAGTATTAAAATATGAACCATATAAAAGTTAAATAACATTAAAAAACCACGCACTCGAAAGAAGTTTAAGTTATTTCTGTTTTAAAATGACGTGGAAGTGGTTCCCATAAAACAACTGAGCGAGACTGACTCGAAGCAAACAATCGGATCCTTATATACTCTGAGATGGGATTGACCAAAAATCTGGGGCGAAAAGTGGTCGAAAAATTGTCAAAAGGTGGTCATTGACCAAGAATACATGGGCAAAAAATGGTCATTGACGAAATAACTGGCCAATGACGTCATTACGACTTAACTACATTGCCCATAATTCGAACGTCAACTTAGCAACTGACTGAGTTAAACAGACAAATGGCAGCCATCTTGGATTTTAAATAAGAATTAAACATGAGCGCAGCTAAATTATAACAATTTACAAGAGCGGTGCATAATACCATGAAATGATGTGGGCGTTTTCTATTCGTTGCGGATAACCTTGACTTCAAACAATTCAACCGTTTCAAACAGGAAGGAAGATGGCTGACGGCAGACAAAATGTGATTTCAAGCAAAGGAGTTTTTTTACGATTGCAAAGGGATTATGGCATCGAATGCAAAAAGGAGCAAACATATTAACAGACAAAGTAGGAAATGATTACATGCAATGAATATTACCAATCACCAATGTGAGTAAGAAGTTGAATAAATGCTTTAAGGATCAGTGCTCTGAAATTTCGCGAGTCGTAATGTCACTTGCATTGAAAAATCGAAACAACAAACAAGCCCAGGATAAATACATTTGAAGTATAAAATTGTGCTTATAAAATAATAAAATTTGTTGAGCATAGTTTATACTAAAACAACGCTGGACACGACTACTCGCGGTGGGTGCCTGTTAAGATGACAAAACAACAACATTGAACAGGTAAGAACTATTGAAACAAACGTCTTCAAAGTCATTCAGAAATGCTGTGGCATTTCAGTACTATAGTAATGCCGTCGTGTGACATAGGTACTATTGACATGACGTGGTGTGACATAGGTACTAGTCATGACGTTGTGTGACATAGGTACTATAGTCATGACGTTGTGTGACATAGGTGCTATATTCGAGACGTTGTGTGACCTAGGTACTTTAGTAATGACGTTGTTTGACATAGGTACTATAGTAATGCCGTCGTGTGACATAGGTACTATTGCCATGACGTTGTGTGACATATGTACTATAGTCATGACGTTGTGTCACATAGGTACTATAGTCAAGACGTTGTGTGACATAGGTATAATAGTCAGGACGTTGTGTGACATATGTACTATTGTAATGACGTTGTGTGTAATAGGTTATATAGTCATGACGTTGTGTGACATAAGTACTATAGTAATGACGTTGTTTAAAACAGTTACTATAGTAATTACGCTATGTGACATAGGTACTATAGTAATGACGTTGTGTGACATAGGTACTATAGTAATGACGTTGCGTGACTTAGGTATGGTCGTGACGGTGTGTAACATAGATACTATAGCAATGACGCTGTTTGACATAGGTACTATAGTAATGACGTTGTGTGACATAGGTATTATAGTTATGACGTTGTGTGACATATGAACTATAGTAATGACGTTGTGAGACATTGGTACTATAGTAATGACGTTATGTGACATAGGTATTATAGTCATGACGATGTGTGACATAGGTAGTTTAGTCATGACGTTGTGTGACATAGGTATTATAGTCATGACGTTGTGTGATATAGCTACTATAGTAATGACGTTGTGTGACATATGTACTATATTCGTGAAAGTGTTGTGTGACATATGTTATATAGTCATGACGTTTTGTGACATTGGTACAATAATAATGACGTTGTGTGACCTAGGTACTAAAGTCATGACGTTGTATGATATAGGTACTATAGTAATACCAGTTTGTGATATAGGTACTATAGTAATACCAAATTGTGACAAAGGTACTCTAGTAATGGCGTTGTGTGACATAGGTACTATAGTAATGACGATTTGTGACATAGGTACTAAAGTCGTGACGGTGTGTTCAATAGTAACTTTAGTAATGACGTTGTGTGACATAGGTATTATCGACATGACGGTGTGTGAAATATGTACTAAAGTCATGACGTTGTGTAAAATATTGGTACTTAAGTCATGACGTTTTAATGGCATAGGTACTATCGTAATGACGTTGTGTGACCAAGGTACTATAGTAATGACACTGTGTGACCTAGGTACTATAGTCATGGCGTTGTGTGACATAGGTTATAAAGTCAGGACGTTGTGTGATGTGATATTGATACTATAGTTATGACGTTGTGTGACATAGGTACTATAGACAAGACGTTGTGTGACCCAGGTCGTGACGGTGTATGACATAGCTACTATAGTAATGACTTTGAGTGACATAGAAACTATAGTCATGACGTTTATGACATAGGTACTGTAGTCATGACGTTGTGTGACATACGTAATATAGTAATGACGTTGTGTGACATAGGTATTATAGTCGTGGCGATGTGTGACATAGGTACTATAGTCATGACGTTGTGTGACATAGGTACTAAAATAATGGCGTTGTGTGACCCAGGTACTATAGTCGTGACTTTGTGTGACATCGGTACAATAGTCATGACGTTTTATGACATAGATACTATAGTCATGACGTTGTGTGATATAGGTACTATAGTAATGACATTGTGTGACATTGGTACAATAGACATGACGTTATGTTACATTGGAACTATAGTCATGATTTTGTGTGAAATTGGTACTATAGTCGTGACGTTGTGTGACATAGGTACTATAGTTTTGACGTTGCGTGACATAGGTACAATAGGCATGCAATTTGTGACATAGGTACTATAGTCATGACGTTGTGTAAGATTGGTACTATAGTCATCACGTTGTGTGACAAAGGGACTTTATTATTAACATTGTGTGACATACTTACTATAGAAATGACGTTGTGTGAAATAGGTACCATAATAATGACGTTGTGTGACAATGATACTATAGTTATGCCGTTGTGTGACATAGGTACTATAGTCATGACGTTGTGTGACATTGGTACTGTATTAATGACGTTGTGTGACAAAGTTGCTATAGTAATGACGTTGTGTGACATAGGTACTATAGTAATGATGATAAATACTATAGTCATGCCATGACATGATATTTAGTCACACAATTTAGTCATGGCATGGTACTTAGAATAGTAATAACGCAATATGACATAAGTACTGTTGTTATAACGGGGTATGAACTTGGTACAATAGAAGCGATGTTGTATGAAAATGGATCCTTGTCATGTTTTACCCAAATAAAAACTTACATTATTGAATTCCAATTCGATATCTAGTTTATTCCATGCACTAAAATTGAGATCGATCTATGTTATATGATTCTACTGCATACAATGTTGATACATGTATTGTCAGTTGTATCTCGTATTTGATCTAATTTTTTCTCGATCTTTGTCCTTACATGCTCACAGCGTTCACATTTATCTACAAATTCTCTTGAATGTTGTGGTTTACAGTAAAGTGGTGTACATCCTGGTATATTGATTATGAAACCATATATTGCAGTTGTAAGTATTTAAGGACCACAATGGAAATAAGGGATATTGCTCTTTTTTGTGTAATCCTTGGCGTTAGTTTGCATGCCATAGTGCATTCAATGCATGTACTTTTCAATTATGATTGTTTTTTACTTCATATTGTTTTATGTACATGTTGTTTTAATGCATTGTGTGTATGTATGCTTTGTCCGAAATAAATCTATCTATCTATAAGATACCCGTGCTTATCATTGATTGTTTTATTATGGGGGGACTAATACAACGCAACCTAATACATGTATACATGTGACAATTAGACAACTCTTTCGTAAGAAAGTGGGGTGGCCCTAAAAAGGGCCGTTTGTTTTGAAGCACCACAGAAGTTCGTTTACTTGCTGCTGGTGTACTTGGTGACAGCCTTTGTGCCCTCGGACACGGCGTGCTTGGCGAGCTCACCAGGCAGCAGGAGACGCACAGCGGTCTGGATCTCTCTGCTTGTGATGGTGGATCGCTTGTTGTAGTGGGCAAGGCGGGAAGCCTCGGCAGCGATGCGCTCGAAGATGTCGTTGACAAAGCTGTTCATGATGGACATGGCCTTGCTGGACACTCCGGTGTCGGGGTGCACCTGCTTGAGGACTTTGTAGATGTAGATGGCGTATGATTCCCTCCTCCTCCTGCGCTTCTTCTTGTCAGTGGAGCGGGCGGTCTTCGCCTTGGTGGCGGCCTTCTTAGAGCCCTTGCTTGCAACACCCTTGGTCGGCATGATTTCTAATTCGTGAAGAATNTATCTATCTATCTATCTATCTATCTATCTATCTATCTATCTATCTATCTATCTATCTATCTATCTATCTATCTATCTATCTATCTATCTATCTATCTATCTATCTATCTATCTATCTATCTATCTATCTATCTATCTATCTATCTATCTATCTATCTATCTATCTATCTATCTATCTATCTATCTATCTATCTATCTATCTATCTATCTATCTATCTATCTATCTATCTATCTATCTATCTATCTATCTATCTATCTATCTATCTATCTATCTATCTATCTATCTATCTATCTATCTATCTATCTATCTATCTATCTATCTATCTATAAGTAGGAATTGTACTGTCTGCAATTTCTCAGCAATAAAAGTAGAATTGTCGCTTAAGATTTAAATCATACGTTGGAAATTAAAAAGCCATTAGGAGTCGATGAGTTTAACACATTTACTGGTTAGGAATATTTGACACGGTATCTGATATTTAACGCATATTTCACAATCAGTGTACGAGTATTATATAGTTTTGATTAACATTAAGTAATCTACACTGCGCGATATTCTTTCATGTCCCTGGACAGCACCGTACCCCAATCCGGGCTTATTCCGGCGGCAGTTAATACGCTACTTTCAGCGAGTAGTTCGTATTAGACTCGAGGATCAAAAAGGATTATAGCGGAAAATTAGCACCGAATAACAGGAACATTCTCTAATAAACTTGTTGACAAAGCAGCCATTATTAATGCCGCAGCGCTACCGTACGATATCCAGCAGGACAGACCCATTTGCGGCATAATTAACGACAATGTCCCAGAATTCTCTGCGGGGATGCAAGTAAGCTTCTGTCCGAAATCAGAGCTATTTACGGATTTTATTAGCGCAAGACGTAAAGCCGGCAAACATTTTTCTCGCAATTATCAGTAGGAAACGTCCACAAATCGGCCTAACTCTCTCGGCTTTCGACGCGACTGAGAACATTACTTCGGGAGTCTTGTGGTGGTATTTGTAATATTGATCCTTCCAGTAGATATATGTTCTCAATAAAAATCCGCAACCCGCAACTGTCCATTTGCTTTTGTTGACCAGTGTCCAAATTACTGCTCGAAAGCGACATTTCTTTGAAGTCCAGAGGCTTCTCTGGACAAAAAAAGCATTTAAAATATTACGTTATTAAACAGTGAAACTTTGGTATTCATCGCTCAATCAATGAATTCTTGATCTACAATAAAATCCGCTCCTCCGTTCATTTATTGAGCGCATTTTTTTAGCGCATTTTAAATTCAGGTTAAAAAGTGTGAGTGTGGGGGTGCGTGTAACGTATGCATCTTCAGCCGACTGAACATTAACATTAACCCCCCGATCACTGGGATTTAAGTCGTCCGTTTACATATGACGCAGTAGGCAGCCACGGCACATTGACTTATTTCTCTCACAGGTACCCATTTATACACCTGGGTGGAGAGGAGCAAGCGTGGGATGATTTTTCAATTTCATAAATCAACACCCGCACGTATTTAACTGCAGCGCATCGACTTTTACCATGTTATGAATTTCGAATACAAGTGTTTTACTTTTAAGAAAAATATCGACGGTATTTCCCCATTAATACACGCTGTTATTTAAACCATATAAAATCCCTGCTTTGCGTGAGATAAACATAGAAACTGTATGTTATATTGATAAAAGAAAAAATGTTTACAATTAAAAAAAATATATATATTGATCGGTCTAGTAGGCTTCGAACTAAGGTCTTAAAATCACCTACATAATGTGCTGAGAAATATAACTATAAGCCGTTATCGAGATTTCATTCATAACAAATTTACTGCTGCTACAGATTTGCTTGCGCCAGTTTAGTGTTCATGTGGACAAATTATTTAGATAAAAACAATAAATAGTTTAGCGTTAAAAGAAACTTGACACAGTTGTTTTGCAACCATTTAACACATTTTTATAAAAAGTAAATGTTATTTTTTTCATACCGAATGTATCGTTTATGTAGCCTTTAAAAGGAAATAGTATCTTCTGTCAAATACTCGTGTTACTTATTTATATAATTACGCACCAAATTTTCTATTTGAGAACCATCATTTGAACATCTCAGACGCGTTTCATTGAAATTTCAAATATTTGCATGTAAAAATAAAGAACCTCTTTTATAATTTTACAATCGTAGCGCATCATAACGGAGTAAATTGCTTCTTGCTAAACTTGAATAATGTATCACCTAGTATTTGAATGTACTAATATGGGTAACCCAATCGTGATGATTGTGTTATATCGAGTCTCAGTCGAAGATTCATTCGAAACGCTATCACAGAAATCGTATGAAATCGTATTTGAACTGGAGGTCACACCGTGTCAAATCGTAAACCTGTAATTGCCAAACAGATTGCAATATGGCTCACAGTAGAGTATAATAACCTATGTTCACGCATCACATCCTATCAACGCCTTAATTCTCAGAGAAAGACTGCTATCAGTTACGTGCAGCAGAAATGTCACTTGTTAAATTCAGATATTAATATACTAGTTTCCCAGAACCTTATGTATTAAACTGTTTTCAAATATTCATAAAAGTACAACGTATCCTCGCGACATCGTCGCCGGTTTCACCTCAGGGAAATGACCAGTCATCTTTTTAATATAATGTCAACAATCTTTCAAGTATTTTCTTTTCATATCCAGCAATTATCTGAAGCTATGAAAGGTCGTAACTGATGGAAAAGACAATTTTTTATCAT